>OY776281.1:4863178-4898178 GCA_963675445.1 Linnaemya vulpina | reverse complement strand
TCAGTTTTCAAAAATAGATAAAAGCCTTAAAAAATTAATGTGAGTTATCACAAAACAATACATTATAATTAAGTAGTTATGGTATTACAACAAACAATAGTTTTAACTAAGAAATAGATACAAAAAACTTTAAAGTTAATGTAATTATAACATAAAAAAACAAAGTTTCCTTGCGTATTTTTTGGAATATAATTTGGTAAGGAGTTCCAAAGAGTGGTTATATATATCAGAAACTGTCTCTGTGATAATAGGCTCTTGTATTTTTGTTGAATAATGTTTCTACCACGTTGAGATCTAGCAAAAATAATTCTGTGGTCAACTGTTGTGATATAATAATTTTGTGTAAAAAATTTATACATTTGTATTTTAAAAGGTCATATGAAAAACCATGTTAGCAAATGTGGAAATATGGTCTCGCCGACCTTTTTGAAATATATAACGTGCAATATTGTTATATCCTACAATATTATTATATAAGTAACGGCGGCAAACATATAACATCGCAATCTCGCCTAAAGATTTTCAGCCGTTCGTCTCAAATCTCTAGAGTTATTTTATGACAAAACAAATATACCTGAAAGAGTGCTATTATTTTATGACCTTTTTATATATAGCACAACAGATATTTATTTAAACTGGTCTAAAATATTATCACTCTATGAAAATATGACTAAATAGTACACAGTGTGAATACCCCACATATTTTTAATTTGCAAGTGGATTTCGTTTTTCAGTTAGAAAAGCATTGCTCACACCGAATTTAAAAGTTGCAGCATGAAAATTTACTTAATATAAAGCCAGTCGTACATCTTTTTGCATATGGTAGAAAAGTATTTAAGTGCTACTTTTGTTTACAACTATGCGAAATTTTTAATAAATTTTGCTTTGAGCTTTTCTATTCGTTTATTGCAAAGGTTCAAAGGAAAAGGAAATTTTTCAAAGACATATGTTTATATTTTCTATGTATGTATTTATATAAGTTTATGACAAGTGGTTGCTTTAATGGTAAGTAGAAGTCTTTGTTTTGTGTACGAATAACGTAATTAAATTTAAATATATTTAAGATAAACAAAATATAGAAAGGCTTGGGAGTCTAGCACATTATTTAAAAAATGGAGAAAACTTCTAGAAATTTCAGCTTGCGGCAAAGCGGGGGGGATATAATTAGGCACATAACCTCAGCGAAACACCAAAAGGCTTTAAAAACTTTTGATAATACTGAGTTTCGCCAACTAACGTTCGTAATTCAAACCACAGAAAAACAAAAAAGCCAGAAATATCTGGCACTCTAAGTAGCTCTCCATAGCTCACTTTTATCAGTGGACCATTTGAGTAAAGTATGGAATACAACTTTTAAAGACAGCAAAGCTTCAAATTTTAGTTTGCACAGCACACAGTGCATAAAGGTCATAACGAAAGTTTTAGCACCCCATTTTATAGAAAACTTATTAAAAGACCTCAATAGTTCTTACCTTAGTCCTATTCTAGATAAAGGTGTAGTTGTCTATTTAAAATGTATGTCCTTGGAAACTGATATATCAGTTGAAAAACTCGTAATCCGCCATTATAGCACAGTTATATTTTTTGTTAATTTTTCTGTAGAGGCCATTATTACAACCAGTCATTACCAATTGCCAACAGTTTCTTAAGTATGTATTAAATATATTTGTTAATCTTTCCAAACCTTTTAAGAGATCATTTTGATTTGTTTTTCAGTTGTGCCATCTAGCCTAAAGTAATCGCACCAACTTAGAAACCTTCTCCGGCTCATATTCAACAACTTTGGCAAAGATTATAGCATGATTAAATGCATAGTTTACCATTCTATAAAGGACATCCAGAAAAACATTCATTTATATATACATATATATATATATATATATATATATATATATAAATATATATATATATATCTTCCTATATGTATAAATATATATATATATATATATATATATATATATATATATATCTTCCTATATATATATATATATATATATATATATATATCTTCCTATATGTATATATATGTATATATATAAATATATATATATATATATATATACTCCTCTCTCTCTCTCTCTCTCTATATATATATATATATACACTCCCATATACATATATATATATATATATATATATATATATATATATATACACTCCTATATACATATATATATATATATATATATATATATATATATATATATTAATGTATATATATATATATATATACTCCTATATATGTATATATATATATATATATATATATATATATATACGCATATATATACATATATATATATATATATATATATATATATATATTCTTATATATATATAAATATATATATATATATATATATATATATATATATATATATATATATTTATATATATATATTTATATATTCTCGTATATATATATATATATATATATATATATATTTGAGATTTTTATATGGTATACCTATAGGTATAACTATAGAACTTTGAAATGGAAGAAAAACAAAGATGAATTTTTAAGCATTGACATGCAATTTTTCTGAGCTTCATTGTTTTACCTTAAGTAAAACCCTTTAATTTCTCTAGCCTATAAAATAAACGAAATATATAGTTAGTTCTTCTGAATAGGACGCTGTCTCAAGATACACTTGAGGATTATCACCACTCCTATATGCTAGTATTGTTTCAAAAGGTATTTCGAACAGAACCATAGTTTTCAAAATAAATTTGCACAATGCGGAAGCGATTTCCTTCCGTTAGTGTACTCACGTCGAAATGACCAGCCAAACTAATATTCTAATCAATTTCTAATTACGGCGAAAAATGCAATGGATATGACGCTAGCAACAATTGTCGCTGTGTAGTCAGCTACTGAATTATTTAAAAAACAGCACTACCAAATCAATAACCATGATGCGTTAAACACATTCCCTACAACAGACCACAGCCTACAACCTGTAAAAAGAAAATACAGCCTGACGGGATTTTTTAAGCGATCTCATAATATGGTTAGTATTCAGCTAACTCATTTGAGACTAGCTCATAACTAAAATCTGATGTAGAAGTGAGCTACTTGTCACACACAAAAACAAAACAAAAAAAACTTGTTTAACTTATGCTCCATTTAAAATAAAAATAATTAATTATTTAATCTAACAAATTATTTCAGGTTCACTGTATGTCATCCTTAATGAAAGGTGAAACTACGGAAAATCTGACAAAAGTTCTTTCTTTGGATCTAATTCTGGGATGTAACATTGACGGAGTGCACGGCAAGGTGCCAGTTAAAAAGTGTAAAAGGTGAGATAATTATCTGACTTAACTGATTATTTTAATTTTTCATTAATTTTCCTTAGTTAATTTCTTATCATTAACTATATGAAATTAATGGTAAAGACGACCCAGAAAAGGCATTAAGAAATGAAATATAACTTAGTGAAAAGATACATTTTTAATTTTATTAGTATTATTAAATAATAATATTCTTTTAAATAAAGTGCAATTCATAAAAAATTAAAAAAACAACTTTTTTTTATTAAATTAAAGCAACATTTTAGCCAGCCGTATGTAAATTAATTATATATGCGCCTTAAGTCAACTCATATAAGTCTAGCTCATGAATCGATAATAAACTGCCTCAAAATGAGATAGTTTTTGGTTAGCCTGAAACTGATGCAAAGTGAGTGCACTCATTCGTAAGACATTACATTCTCATTTTTAGTTAGCTTATTATCGATTCAATACGAGTGCGTCATAAAATGAAATGCGCATATAAAACAAGTAAAAGTGCTATATTCGGCTGTGCCGAATCTTATATACCCTTCACTAACGTACGTCTGCTTTCTAACTTATAAAATAGTTTCAGTTCGCAAAAAATAAAAACAACTTCAGTTGGGTTTTTTGGTTACTTAAAAAAAAAATATTCTAAATTTCCCACCCTTGGAAAAGAAATTTTAATTTTTAAAAATGTTTTTAGCATAATGTGTAAAGCGGTTTTATTTAAGCAAAAGTACAATTTTTTAACCATTTTGGTAACGTTCATGTTATACAAAATATTGCAGTATCCAACCCTGGAATCAACATTTTTATTTTTCTTAAATTTTTAATACCAATTTTGTTTTGCAGAAATAAAAAACAATTTTAACTTGGAAAAAAACGACTTTAATTGATTTTTGGTTATGTATTGTATAAAAAAATTTTAAATTTCGGAACCCTGGATGGGAACTTTAAATTTTTAAATTTATTTTTAATCAATGCAAATCTTAATGATACCAAAAACGGTTTTACTTAAGAAAAACTTAAAATTGTTAAACATATTAGTTACCATATGTACCACAAAATACCGAATGTACCAACAAAAAAAAATATAATAATAAAATTCCCCACCCCTGGAGACGAAAACTAAATTTTTTTAAATAATGTTTTACCAATGCAAGTCTTTATGATGTATAAAGCGGTTTTATATAAGAAGAACTAAAATTTGTAACAATTTTTGTCACTTTCATGTACTACAAAACATTGCAGTATCCAACACTGGAAATGAAATTTTGATTTTTTTAAATTTTTGATACCAAATTTGTTTTGCCAGAATAAAAAATTATTTTAACCAAGAAGAAACGACGTTAATTGATTATTGGTTATGTTATTGTATTAAAAAAATTCAAATTTCCTCACCCTGGATGGGAACTTTAAATTTAAAAATATATTTTCATCCATACAAATCTTCATGTTACCAAAAACGGTTTTATTTAAGAATAACTTAACATATTTATATATTTTAGTCATTATATGTACCACAAAATACCGAATGTGCCCAAAAAATATTTCAATTTCCGATCTTTGGAGGCGAATATTAAAACTTTTTAAAATAATTTTTATCCATACAAGTCTTCATGATGTATAAAGTGGTTTTATTTAAGAAAAACTACAAATTTGTAACCATTTCTGTCACTTTCTTGTAGTACAATATATATCAGTTTTCGAGCCCTGGAATCGAAATTTTTTTTTTTTTTTTTTATTTTGATACCAATTCTGTTTTACCAAGACAAAAAATTATTTTAATTAGGATAAAACGACGTTAGTTGATTTTTAGTTATTTTAATGTACAAAAAATATTAAAATTTCCTAACCCTGGATAAGAATTTTTAAATTTTTTTTCCATCTATGCAAATCTTCCTGATGTATAAAACGGTTTTATTTAAGAAAAACTTTAAATTTTTAAACATTTTAATTATTATATGTACCACACAATACCGAATGTGTAAAAAAAATATTCAATTTCCGATCCCTGGAATCGAAAATTTATTTTTTTAAATTATTTGCTACCAATGGAAATCTTAATGATGTATAATGCGGTTTATTTAAGAAAAATTACAAATTTGTTACTACTTTCGTTACCTTCATGTACTACAAAATATTGCAGTACCGAACCCTGGAATCGAAATTTTAATTTTTTTTTAATTTTTAATACCAATTTCGTTTTGCCGAAATAAAAAGTAATCTTAACCAGGAAAAATGACGTCAGTTGATTTTTGGTTAGCTTATTGTATAAAAAAAAAATTGAAAATCCTAACCCTGGATGGGAACTTTAAATTTTTTAATTTTTTTTCATCGATGCAAATCTTCATTACACCAAAAACGGTTTTATTTAAGAAAAACTTTAAATTTTTAAACATTTTAGTTATTATATGTACCACAAAACACTGAATGTACCAAAAAAAAAAAATTTAATTTCCCATCCCTGGAAAAAAATTTTTTTTTTTTAAGTTTTAAATGGACAGTTGAGGAGTCCCAAGGCATGAAATAGGTTCAATTTTCAAATAAGCAAGAAAATAATCGGTTTTTGGTGTTAATTTTGCGTCGAGAAATAGGTGTAAGCTTCCCAGCTCTGGAACCGTCCTTCCGATTTTCTGAATTCCACTACCACTCTAAGTTAGCTCACTTCCAATCGATCAGTCCAAGAATGAAGTCTCTAGCTCTTCTGGGGGCTTGGGAAAACCGATTTCACGTACAGACAGACGGACAGACGGACAGACGGACATCGCTCAATCGTCATCGCTATTCATAAGGATCCAGAATATATATACTTTATGGGGTCGCATATTGATATCGAAGAAATTACACACGGAATGACAAACCTAAATATACCCTTTCACATTTTTGTGAAGGTATAATGAAAGTACCTATGGCTAGCTAAACTATTGCTTTAATTTAATAAAAAAGTTTTTTGTTATTTTAATTTCTAATCTATTGCGATTTATGTTTTTAAAAGAATAATATTATTTAAAAATACATACTAATAAAATTAATAATGTCGCCTTTTAATTAGTTTTATTGCATTTCTTACTGCTTTTTCTGGACCGTCTTCCCCATTAATACAAATTGCATTTAGTTAATGGTGAGAAATTTATTAAGGCTTGTCAAATAAAATTTTAAATAATTCGTTTAGGCAGATAATTATCTCACCTTTTAAAGAACCAATAATCCTTTGAAACTTTTTAACTGGCACCTTGCCATGCACTCCGTCAATGTTACATCGCAGAATTAGATCCAATGAAAGAACTTTCGTCAGAGTTTTCCGTAGTCTCACCTTTCATTAATGATGATATACAACAAACCTGAAATTATTTGTTAGATTATATAATTACTTGTTTTTTTATTTTAAATGGAAAGAGACTTATATAAGTTGAACCTCTAGCCACTGATGACAAAACGTAACTGACGAAATAAGTTTTTTCCCCTTTCTTATGTTTTGTTTCTAAGCGTAAAAATTTTTTCTATAGAAAATATTATAAAATGTTTCATATATTTTCTTAAAAAATATCTCTATTAATATTTTTAGATTAAAAATATTTTATAATGAAAAATCGTTTATAGTAAAAAACCCATTCATAATGAAAATGTTAGTAGAAAAAATTTCAGAACAAAAATGTTTGTATGGAAAACAAATCTTTGATTATAAAAAATTTCATAAGGTACACCTTTTCATAAAAAAATTGTAATAAAAATCTTTCAATAGAAAACATTTTATAATGAAAATCTTTTTGTAAAATATATTTACAGAAAGAAAATTTTTCATCACAACTCATTTTCTATAAGATATTCGATATAAATGTTATCGATATAATTTTTATATCGAAAAGTTTGTGTATCAAAACACTTTCCGTAGAAAAGTTTTTATAAAAAATTTGTTGTACATTGAATAGAAATGCTTAATCTTCTTATATTAACTTTATTGCGTAAGCATTCTTCATGGGAGATCTATAAGTACATATGATCTAGAGCTCAAAACTACTTACTTATTTTTATATAAGTATATATACATATATATATATATATATATATATATATATATATTTATGTATATATGTATATATATATATATATATATATATATATATATATTTATATATATATATATATATATATATATATATATATATGTTGTATATTGTATATTCAATGTTGTACATTGAATAGAAATGCTTAATCTTCTTATATTAACTTTATTGCGTAAGCATTCTTCATGGGAGATCTATAAGTACATATGATCTAGAGCTCAAAACTACTTACTTAATTTTATATAAGTATATATACATATATATATATATATATATATATATATATATTTATGTATATATGTATATATATATATATATATATATATATATATATATTTATGTATATATATATATATATATATATATATATATATATATATACTTATATACTTAGTTTTAAATTATATTGTGACATTTTTTTCCAGTACTGTAGTACGTTAGTTTCTAACGGATCGACTTGTTTTTCACATCTGGCAAGTAGTTCTGTTTTATGTGATAATTTTGATTTTCATTGAAATTTGAATGTTTATTAATAGTCGCTTTGGAGCTTTCCTTAGCCGCTGCTGTAAGAGTTCTGACAAGTTGATCACATTGCTAAGACGAGATGTTAGTACTGGGTATATTTAAATTTCTATCCAAGTATGAAGCGAATTTACCCAAATCTATAGAAACTTTCATATCAATAACATATTCTTGACGACAAAATTTAGTGTTTGTCTCAAGAGTCATTGTATTATGATTGGATAATTTGTTCTGAATTGAGTTAACACAAAAGGTTTCGAAGCAATTGGAAAGTATACCATCAATACAAGAGCCACTTTCAGGTCTGGTTATCATATAATGACAACGAAATTGAATTCCAAGAAAATATGCTTTAACCATTGGCACTGTCTACCTCCAGATATCAAATCAACACTAACCCCCAGTTTTTGACTTCTTATCTAAGTACAAAATAAGTTCATTTTTCCATAAACTTAAGTTGTGTTTAAATACACTTTCAGTTTTTCAGTCAGACTTAAATACTCCAATTAATTTATGCGAAAAATGTGGTAGCACCATGAAATATGTAAACAAAAATCGCCATTGTTTAGAAAACAGGTGTTTTGCTTTCTATTCAAAGTATTTCAAGTGTTGTGCATGAAATAAATTTAAGGTTTTCAATATTGTTAAGAGTCTATTTGTACAACAAATATTATTTTATTGATTTTTACTTTATTCTATTGAGAATTAACTTTATTTACTTAACTTTATTAAATTTTTTAGCAAATTGTTTTCAACATCACCATGTTTTTTTTTTTTTTCTTAAAAGAAAAAAGTTAATGTTATAGGTTTACTGTTCTCGATTTAAATAATATTTAAATACCCAATGAGCGGCACTTAAGTCTTATTTAAGTTTGATGTGCAAAACAAAATTTGGTATGTAAATGGCATTTAAATATAAACTACATTTAAATAGCCACTGATTAATTGGGCATAAAGCCTCCAACAAAAATGCAGGGTGAGTTCTTAACATTTTAAAGCAAATTCTGTAACAAATCTGCTAATATTTGTACTTTATATTTTTCAGATCTATATAACAACGATTTATTATTTATTTTAATACTTGGCAGTGATATACATATTAAATCAAACAAATTTTGCTTTGAGAAAAAAGCACTTCATATCTTAGCTGGTGCAAAACGTACACGGTAGTTCCTCCGTAGTTGTCACTCAGCGTTGTTAATTTAGCGCATTTCGCACTAGATTTAGGGCATTTTAATAACCAAAAAGTCGAATTTTTTATCCTTAGTAGGTTTTTTGAAAAATGCATTTATTTTTACAATTGTTTTTAATAGCAGGTAAACAATAAATTTTTAAACTACTGGGGGATTCACAATGTAGTCATAAAGTCATAAGTCCTAATATAATAGCATGAAATGTATGACTAGTGTGAACAACCCGTCATAGCTTGGTCTGCTGAATAAATATGTATATAAAATTTATATGAGCTGAATACCTTGTTTTTGTGGCGGTATACGGAAAAATGTTCAGTGGCTGCCAGCTACTTAAGTTAAACGAAAAAAATTTTTCACTTGTATATATCTAATTTTTGCGATTTAGTTCTCTTTTAATTTTTTTATGTTATAAAAATGTGATTTAATGTACAGACATATAAGTGTGAATAATTTTAAGCGGTGAATCATTTACTTTATTTATTTAATATAAGTGTATTCTAGCACAACAAGATTAATTTATCTTATAAATGACGGTGCTAGTGATCAATCATACGTACGTATTTATGTAGATGAAATAGGCGATATCAGTTTTCAAAAATAGATAAAAGCCTTAAAAAATTAATGTGAGTTATCACAAAACAATACATTATAATTAAGTAGTTATGGTATTACAACAAACAATAGTTTTAACTAAGAAATAGATACAAAAAACTTTAAAGTTAATGTAATTATAACATAATTAATGTCATTATAACAAATACGTTTCTTTGCGTATTTTTTGGAATATAATTTGGTAAGGAGTTCCAAAGAGTGGTTATATATATCAGAAACTGTCTCTGTGATAATAGGCTCTTGTATTTTTGTTGAATAATGTTTCTACCACGTTGAGATCTAGCAAAAATAATTCTGTGGTCAACTGTTGTGATATAATAATTTTGTGTAAAAAATTTATACATTTGTATTTTAAAAGGTCCTCAAATGTCATATGAAAAACCATGTTAGCAAATGTGGAAATATGGTCTCGCCGACCTTTTTGAAATATATAACGTGCAATATTGTTATATCCTACAATATTATTATATAAGTAACGGCGGCAAACATATAACATCGCAATCTCGCCTAAAGATTTTCAGCCGTTCGTCTCAAATCTCTAGAGTTATTTTATGACAAAACAAATATACCTGAAAGAGTGCTATTATTTTATGACCTTTTTATATATAGCACAACAGATATTTATTTAAACTGGTCTAAAATATTATCACTCTATGAAAATATGACTAAATAGTACACAGTGTGAATACCCCACATATTTTTAATTTGCAAGTGGATTTCGTTTTTCAGTTAGAAAAGCATTGCTCACACCGAATTTAAAAGTTGCAGCATGAAAATTTACTTAATATAAAGCCAGTCGTACATCTTTTTGCATATGGTAGAAAAGTATTTAAGTGCTACTTTTGTTTACAACTATGCGAAATTTTTAATAAATTTTGCTTTGAGCTTTTCTATTCGTTTATTGCAAAGGTTCAAAGGAAAAGGAAATTTTTCAAAGACATATGTTTATATTTTCTATGTATGTATTTATATAAGTTTATGACAAGTGGTTGCTTTAATGGTAAGTAGAAGTCTTTCTTTTGTGTACGAATAACGTAATTAAATTTAAATATATTTAAGATAAACAAAATATAGAAAGGCTTGGGAGTCTAGCACATTATTTAAAAAATGGAGAAAACTTCTAGAAATTTCAGCTTGCGGCAAAGCGGGGGGGATATAATTAGGCACATAACCTCAGCGAAACACCAAAAGGCTTTAAAAACTTTTGATGATACTGAGTTTCGCCAACTAACGTTCGTAATTCAAACCACAGAAAAACAAAAAAGCCAGAAATATCTGGCACTCTAAGTAGCTCACTTTTATCAGTGGACCATTTGAGTAAAGTATGGAATACAACTTTTAAAGACAGCAAAGCTTCAAATTTTAGTTTGCACAGCACACAGTGCATAAAGGTCATAACGAAAGTTTTAGCACCCCATTTTATAGAAAACTTATTAAAAGACCTCAATAGTTCTTACCTTAGTCCTATTCTAGATAAAGGTGTAGTTGTCTATTTAAAATGTATGTCCTTGGAAACTGATATATCAGTTGAAAAACTCGTAATCCGCCATTATAGCACAGTTATATTTTTTCTTAATTTTTCTGTAGAGGCCATTATTACAACCAGTCATTACCAATTGCCAACAGTTTCTTAAGTATGTATTAAATATATTTGTTAATCTTTCCAAACCTTTTAAGAGATCATTTTGATTTGTTTTTCAGTTGTGCCATCTAGCCTAAAGTAATCGCACCAACTTAGAAACCTTCTCCGGCTCATATGCAAACACTTTGGCAAAGATTATAGCATGATTAAATGCATAGTTTACCATTCTATAAAGGACATCCAGAAAAACATTCATTTATATATATATATATATATATATATATCTTCCTACATGTATAAATATATATACATATATATATATATATATATATATATATATATATCTTCCTATATATATATATATATATATATATATATATCTTCCTATATGTATATATATATGTATATATATATATATATATATATATATATATATATATACTCCTCTCTCTCTCTCTCTATATATATATATATATATATATATATATACACTCCTATATACATATATATATGTATATATATATATATATATATATATATTAATGTATATATATATATATATATATATATATATATATATATATATATACTCCTATATATGTATATATATATATATATATATATATATACGCATATATATACATATATATATATATATATATATATATATATTCTTATATATATATATATATATATATATATATATATAGATATATATATTTATATATATATTTATATATTCTCGTATATATATATATATATATATATATATATATATTTGAGATTTTTATATGGTATACCTATAGGTATAACTATAGAACTTTGAAATGGAAGAAAAACAAAGATGAATTTTTAAGCATTGACATGCAATTTTTCTGAGCTTCATTGTTTTACCTTAAGTTAAACCCTTTAATTTCTCTAGCCTATAAAATAAACGAAATATATAGTTAGTTTTTCTGAATAGGACGCTGTCTCAAGATACACTTGAGGATTATCACCACTCCTATATGCTAGTATTGTTTCAAAAGGTATTTCGAACAGAACCATAGTTTTCAAAATAAATTTGCACAATGCGGAAGCGATTTCCTTCCGTCAGTGTACTCACGTCGAAATGACCAGCCAAACTAATATTCTAATCAATTTCTAATTACGGCGAAAAACGCAATGGATATGACGCTAGCAACAATTGTCGCTGTGTAGTCAGCTACTGAATTATTTAAAAAACAGCACTACCAAATCAATAACCATGATGCGTTAAACACATTCCCTACAACAGACCACAGCCTACAACCTGTAAAAAGAAAATACAGCCTGACGGGATTTTTTAAGCGATCTCATAATATGGTTAGTATTCAGCTAACTCATTTGAGACTAGCTCATAACTAAAATCTGATGTAGAAGTGAGCTACTTGTCACACACAAAAACAAAACAAAAAAAACTTGTTTAACTTATGCTCCATTTAAAATAAAAATAATTAATTATTTAATCTAACAAATTATTTCAGGTTCACTGTATGTCATCCTTAATGAAAGGTGAAACTACGGAAAATCTGACAAAAGTTCTTTCTTTGGATCTAATTCTGGGATGTAACATTGACGGAGTGCACGGCAAGGTGCCAGTTAAAAAGTTTAAAAGGTGAGATAATTATCTGACTTAACTGATTATTTTAATTTTTCATTAATTTTCCTTAGTTAATTTCTTATCATTAACTATATGAAATTAATGGTAAAGACGACCCAGAAAAGGCATTAAGAAATGAAATAAAACTTAGTGAAAAGATACATTTTTAATTTTATAAGTATTATTAAATAATAATATTCTTTTAAATAAAGTGCAATTCATAAAAATAAAAAAAAAAACAACTTTTTTTATTAAATTAAAGCAACATTTTAGCCAGCCGTATGTACATTAATTTTATATGCGCCTTAAGTCAACTCATATAAGTCTAGCTCATGAATCGATAATAAACTGCCTCAAAATGAGATAGTTTTTGGTTAGCCTGAAACTGATGCAAAGTGAGTGCACTCATTCGTAGGACATTACATTCTCATATTTAGTTAGCTTATTATCGATTCAATACGAGTGCGTCATAAAATGAAATGCGCATATAAAACAAGTAAAAGTGCTATATTCGGCTGTGCCGAATCTTATATACCCTTCACTAACGTACGTCTGCTTTCTAACTTATAAAATAGTTTCAGTTAGCAAAAAATAAAAACAACTTCAGTTGGGTTTTTTGGTTACTTAAAAAAAAATATTCTAAATTTCCCACCCTTGGAAAAGAAATTTTAATTTTTAAAAATGTTTTTAGCATAATGTGTAAGGCGGTTTTATTTAAGCAAAAGTACAAATTTTTAAACATTTTGGTAACGTTCATGTTATACAAAATAATGCAGTATCCAACCCTGGAATCAACATTTTTATTTTTCTTAAATTTTTAATACCAATTTTGTTTTGCAGAAACAAAAAACAATTTTAACTTGGAAAAAAACGACTTTAATTGATTTTTGGTTATGTATTGTATAAAAAAATTTTAAATTTCGGAACCCTGGATGGGAACTTTAAATTTTTAAATTTATTTTTAATCAATGCAAATCTTAATGATACCAAAAATGGTTTTACTTAAGAAAAACTTAAAATTGTTAAACATATTAGTTACCATATGTACCACAAAATACCGAATGTACCAACAAAAAAAAAATAATAATAATAAAATTCCCCACCCCTGGAGACGAAAACTAAATTTTTTTAAATAATGTTTTACCAATGCAAGTCTTTATGATGTATAAAGCGGTTTTATATAAGAAGAACTAAAATTTGTAACAATTTTTGTCACTTTCATGTACTACAAAACATTGCAGTATCCAACACTGGAAATGAAATTTTGATTTTTTTAAATTTTTGATACCAAATTTGTTTTGCCAGAATAAAAAATTATTTTAACCAAGAAGAAACGACGTTAATTGATTATTGGTTATGTTATTGTATTAAAAAAATTCAAATTTCCTCACCCTGGATGGGAACTTTAAATTTAAAAATATATTTTCATCCATACAAATCTTCATGTTACCAAAAACGGTTTTATTTAAGAATAACTTAACATATTTATATATTTTAGTCATTATATGTACCACAAAATACCGAATGTGCCCAAAAAATATTTCAATTTCCGATCTTTGGAGGCGAAAATTAAAACTTTTTAAAATAATTTTTATCCATACAAGTCTTCATGATGTATAAAGTGGTTTTATTTAAGAAAAACTACAAATTTGTAACCATTTCTGTCACTTTCTTGTAGTACAATATATATCAGTTTTCGAGCCCTGGAATCGAAATTTTTTTTTTTTTGTTTAAATTTTGATACCAATTCTGTTTTACCAGGACAAAAAATTATTTTAATTTGGATAAAACGACGTTAGTTGGTTTTTAGTTATTTTAATGTACAAAATATATTAACATTTCCTAACCCTGGATAAGAATTTTTAAATTTTTTTTCCATCTATGCAAATCTTCCTAAAACGGTTTTATTTAAGAAAAACTTTAAATTTTTAAACATTTTAATTATTATATGTACCACACAATACCGAATGTGTAAAAAAAAATATTCAATTT
This sequence comes from Linnaemya vulpina, assembly GCA_963675445.1. Classification (NCBI taxonomy): domain Eukaryota; kingdom Metazoa; phylum Arthropoda; class Insecta; order Diptera; family Tachinidae; genus Linnaemya; species Linnaemya vulpina. The sequence goes on along the minus strand of OY776281.1, from coordinate 4,883,313 downwards.
CCGATCCCTGGAATCGAAAATTTAATTTTTTTAAATTATTTGCTACCAATGGAAATCTTAATGATGTATAAAGCGGTTTTATTTAAGAAAAATTACAAATTTGTTACTACTTTCGTTACCTTCATGTACTACAAAATATTGCAGTACCGAACCCTGGAATCGAAATTTTTATTTTTTTTTAATTTTTAATACCAATTTCGTTTTGCCGAAATAAAAAGTAATCTTAACCAGGAAAAATGACGTCAGTTGATTTTTGGTTAGCTTATTGTATAAAAAAAAATTGAAAATCCTAACCCTGGATGGGAACTTTAAATTCTTAAATTTTTTTTCATCGATGCAAATCTTCATTACACCAAAAACGGTTTTATTTAAGAAAAACTTTAAATTTTTAAACATTTTAGTTATTATATGTACCACAAAACACTGAATGTACCAAAAAAAAAAAAAAATTTAATTTCCCATCCCTGGAAAAAAAAATTTTTTTTTAAGTTTTAAATGGACAATTGAGGAACCCATGAAATAGGTTCAATTTTCAAATAAGCAAGAAAATAATCGGTTTTTGGTGTTAATTTTGCGTCGAGAAGTAGGTGTAAGCTTCCCAGCTCTGGAACCGTCCTTCCGATTTTTCTGAATTAAGTTAGCTCACTTCCAATCGATCAGTCCAAGAATGAAGTCTCTAGCTCTTCTGGGGGCTTGGGAAAACCGATTTCACGTACAGACCGAGGGACAGACGGACATCGCTCAATCGTCATCGCTATTCATAAGGATCCAGAATATATATACTTTATTGGGTCGCATATTGATATCGAAGAAATTACACACGGAATGACAAACCTAAATATACCCTTTCACATTTTTGTGAAGGGTATAATGAAAGTACCTATGGCTAGCTAAACTATTGCTTTAATTTAATAAAAAAGTTTTTTGTTATTTTAATTTCTAATCTATTGCGATTTATGTATTTAAAAGAATAATATTATTTAAAAATACATACTAATAAAATTAATAATGTCGCCTTTTAATTAGTTTTATTGCATTTCTTTTGCTTCATCTTTTTTAATGATGAGAAATTTATTAAGGCTTGTCAAATAAAATTTTAAATAATTCGTTTAGGCAGATAATTATCTCACCTTTTAAAGCACCAATAATCCTTTTAAACTTTTTAATTGGCACCTTGCCATGCACTCCGTCAATGTTACATCGCAGAATTAGATCAAATGAAAGAACTTTCGTCAGAGTTTTCCGTAGTCTCACCTTTCATTAATGATGATATACAACAAACCTGAAATTATTTGTTAGATTATATAATTACTTGTTTTTTTTATTTTAAATGGAAAGAGACTTATATAAGTTGAACCTCTAGCCACTGATGACAAAACGTAACTGACGAAATAAGTTTTTTCCCCTTTCTTATGTTTTGTTTCTGAGCGTAAAAATTTTTTCTATAGAAAATATTATAAAATATTTCATATATTTTCTTAAAAAATATCTCTATTAATATTTTTAGTTTAAAAATATTTTATAATGAAAAATCGTTTATAGTAAAAAACCCATTCATAATGAAAATGTTAGTAGAAAAAATTTCAGAACAAAATTGTTTGTATGGAAAACAAATCTTTGATTATAAAAAATTTCATAAGGTACACCTTTTCATAAAAAAATTGTAATAAAAATCTTTCAATAGAAAACATTTTATAATGAAAATCTTTTTGTAAAATATATTTACAGAAAGAAAATTTTTCATCACAACTCATTTTCTATAAAATATTCCATATAAATGTTATCGATATAATTTTTATATCGAAAAGTTTGTGTATCAAAACACTTTCCGTAGAAAAGTTTTTATAAAAAATTTGTTGTACATTGAATAGAAATGCTTAATCTTCTTATATTAACTTTATTGCGTAAGCATTCTTCATGGGAGATCTATAAGTACATATGATCTAGAGCTCAAAACTACTTACTTATTTTTATATAAGTATATACACATATATACATATATATATATATATATATATATATATATTTATGTATATATGTATATATATATATATATATATATATATATATATTTATGTATATATATATATATATATATATATATATATATATACATTTATATATATATATATATATATATATATATATACATATATATATATATATATATATATATATATATATATACTTATATACTTAGTTTTAAATTATATTGTGACATTTTTTTCCAGTACTGTAGTACGTTAGTTTCTAACGGATCGACTTGTTTTTCACATCTGGCAAGTAGTTCTGTTTTATGTGATAATTTTGATTTTCATTGAAATTTGAATGTTTATTAATAGTCGCTTTGGAGCTTTCCTTAGCCGCTGCTGTAAGAGTTCTGACAAGTTGATCACATTGCTAAGACGAGATGTTAGTACTGGGTATATTTAAATTTCTATCCAAGTATGAAGCGAATTTACCCAAATCTATAGAAACTTTCATATCAATAACATATTCTTGACGACAAAATTTAGTGTTTGTCTCAAGAATCATTGTATTATGATTGGATAATTTGTTCTGAATTGAGTTAACACAAAAGGTTTCGAAGCAATTGGAAATTATACCATCAATACAAGAGCCACTTTCAGGTCTGGTTATCATATAATGACAACGAAATTGAATTCCAAGAAAATATGCTTTAACCATTGGCACTGTCTACCTCCAGATATCAAATCAACACTAACCCCCAGTTTTTGACTTCTTATCTAAGTACAAAATAAGTTCATTTTTCCATAAACTTAAGTTGTGTTTAAATACACTTTCAGTTTTTCAGTCAGACTTAAATACTCCAATTAATTTATGCGAAAAATGTGGTAGCACCATGAAATATGTAAACAAAAATCGCCATTGTTTAGAAAACAGGTGTTTTGCTTTCTATTCAAAGTATTTCAAGTGTTGTGCATGAAATAAATTTAAGGTTTTCAATATTGTTAAGAGTCTATTTGTACAATAAATATTATTTTATTGATTTTTACTTTATTCTATTGATAATTAACTTTATTTACTTAACTTTATTAAATTTTTTAGCAAATTGTTTTCAACATCACAATGTTTTTTTTTTCTTAAAAGAAAAAAGTTAATGTTATAGGTTTACTGTTCTCGATTTAAATAATATTTAAATACCCAATGAGCGGCACTTAAGACTTATTTAAGTTTGATGTGCAAAACAAAATTTGGTATGTAAATGGCATTTAAATATAAACTACATTTAAATAGCCACTGATTAATTGGGCATAAAGCCTCCAACAAAAATGCAGGGTGAGTTCTTAACATTTTAAAGCAAATTCTGTAACAAATCTGCTAATATTTGTACTTTATATTTTTCAGATCTATATAACAACGATTTATTATTTATTTTAATACTTGGCAGTGATATACATATTAAATCAAACAAATTTTGCTTTGAGAAAAAAGCACTTCATATCTTAGCTGGTGCAAAACGTACACGGTAGTTCCTCCGTAGTTGTCACTCAACGTTGTTAATTTAGCGCATTTCGCACTAGATTTAGGGCATTTTAATAACCAAAAAGTCGAATTTTTTATCCTTAGTAGGTTTTTTGAAAAATGCATTTATTTTTACAATTGTTTTTAATAGCAGGTAAACAATAAATTTTTAAACTACTGGGGGATTCACAATGTAGTCATAAAGTCATAAGTCCTAATACAATAGCATGAAATGTATGACTAGTGTGAACAACCCGTCATAGTTTGGTCTGCTGAATAAATATGTATATAAAATTTATATGAGCTGAATACCTTGTTTTTGTGGCGGTATACGGAAAAATGTTCAGTGGCTGCCAGCTACTTAAGTTAAACGAAAAAAATTTTTCACTTGTATATATCTAATTTTTGCGATTTAGTTCTCTTTTAATTTTTTTATGTTATAAAAATGTGATTTAATGTACATTGTGATTTAATGTGTGAATAATTTTAAGCGGTGAATCATTTACTTTATTTATTTAATATAAGTGTATTCTAGCACAACAAGATTAATTTATCTTATAAATGACGGTGCTAGTGATCAATCATACGTACGTATTTATGTAGATGAAATAGGCGATATCAGTTTTCAAAAATAGATAAAAGCCTTAAAAAATTAATGTGAGTTATCACAAAACAATACATTATAATTAAGTAGTTATGGTATTACAACAAACAATAGTTTTAACTAAGAAATAGATACAAAAAACTTTAAAGTTAATGTAATTATAACATAATTAATGTCATTATAACAAATACGTTTCTTTGCGTATTTTTTGGAATATAATTTGGTAAGGAGTTCCAAAGAGTGGTTATATATATCAGAAACTGTCTCTGTGATAATAGGCTCTTGTATTTTTGTTGAATAATGTTTCTACCACGTTGAGATCTAGCAAAAATAATTCTGTGGTCAACTGTTGTGATATAATAATTTTGTGTAAAAAATTTATACATTTGTATTTTAAAAGGTCCTCAAATGTCATATGAAAAACCATGTTAGCAAATGTGGAAATATGGTCTCGCCGACCTTTTTGAAATATATAACGTGCAATATTGTTATATCCTACAATATTATTATATAAGTAACGGCGGCAAACATATAACATCGCAATCTCGCCTAAAGATTTTCAGCCGTTCGTCTCAAATCTCTAGAGTTATTTTATGACAAAACAAATATACCTGAAAGAGTGCTACTATTTTATGACCTTTTTATATATAGCACAACAGATATTTATTTAAACTGGTCTAAAATATTATCACTCTATGAAAATATGACTAAATAGTACACAGTGTGAATACCCCACATATTTTTAATTTGCAAGTGGATTTCGTTTTTCAGTCAGAAAAGCATTGCTCACACCGAATTTAAAAGTTGCAGCATGAAAATTTACTTAATATAAAGCCAGTCGTACATCTTTTTGCATATGGTAGAAAAGTATTTAAGTGCTACTTTTGTTTACAACTATGCGAAATTTTTAATAAATTTTGCTTTGAGCTTTTCTATTCGTTTATTGCAAAGGTTCAAAGGAAAAGGAAATTTTTCAAAGACATATGTTTATATTTTCTATGTATGTATTTATATAAGTTTATGACAAGTGGTTGCTTTAATGGTAAGTAGAAGTCTTTGTTTTGTGTACGAATAACGTAATTAAATTTAAATATATTTAAGATAAACAAAAATATAGAAAGGCTTGGGAGTCTAGCGCATTATTTAAAAAATGGAGAAAACCTCTAGAAATTTCAGCTTGCGGCAAAGCGGGGGGATATTATTAGGCACATAACCTCAGCGAAACACCAAAAGGCTTTAAAAACTTTTGATGATACTGAGTTTCGCCAACTAACGTTCGTAATTCAAACTACAGAAAAACATACAAGTAAAAGTGCTATATTCGGCTGTGCCGAATCTTATATACCCTTCACCAATGTACGTCTGGCGTTACATAAGCTTTTAAGTATATACATGCTTTTTGTGAAGGAAGCATGGTTCATTTACTCTTATCTCAATTGCAATTTTTAGTTACTTATGGGAATTTTTCTACCAAATAATTTTATTAAACGATTTTAATTTATATACATTATTTACATATTTTATTTAAGTAGGTTCTTACGTTATAAATATTTTCTCTTTTACATATAATAAATAATAATGAATAAAAATTTATTGGAGAGAACTTTAACAGAGATCAGCCCTTTCGGATGGCGATTCAATTTTTACATCTAAAGCGATTAGAAGATACTCTTCAGATAATTGAAATGCATATGTATCTATCTAAGTCTATAGATGTGCATGCAAAAGACAATAGATTGATTAGCATTTATCTTGACTAATTTCCTTTTTTGTGCATCTAGCAAAAACATTTGAATACTTATACACTCCTACAAATAATGTGGAAAATTGTTGTGGACTCATTTTTGCTCTGCGAAAAACTGACTTCACTCCAGGGCAATACAGGAACACGTAGGCGGTCGTTTTTACATATGTACATATATAAAAATTAGAAAAATTTATTGCGAATTTATATATGGGGATGTTGGAGCTCATAGGATATCGTTTTTGAATAAGGAAAATAATTGTAGACATGTAGCAAAATTTCTCAACATAGAGTTAATTATTTCGGTAATGTGAGACCATTTTGAGATGATTAATATATGTAAAGAAAATAAAGTAATATCATTAGTATTTATAATGGTTTATTTTAATAAGTAAATATGCTTTAAGCTTTTGTTTGACTGTCCCGATAGCTTAATTTGCATTGATGTTACTCGCTACTACTCCCCAAATATACTCGATGAAGAAGAAACAATATTTGATATTTATTTTACTTAAATACACAATTTTTGACATTAGCAGTTTGAAATCATAAAATATTTTTATTAAGTGAGGCCTTAATACTATTGGAAACAGTTTTATATAGACTTTCCTCCATATTCATAAAATTTAAAATGGGTTTGAAAAGTATTTCATTCAAAATTTCTCATACAAAATATTTTTCAAATACATATTAAATATATTTTACTTTTTATGAATATAGGGGTTTATGTTAAAAATTGCAGCATTTTAAAAGAGTAAAAGTTCTTGTTTTAAGAACTCTTTTCTGGTTCGGTGTACCATCTATGGAAGTTACAGCGGAAAATCACTATTAATAGTACTCTAATATTACTTGCAGGATACTGAAGTTTTGAATTTAGAGTAAAACCTGTATGCATACTTACATTTACAGAAGATTTTATATACATAATTTTGTTTATTTCTAAGTTATACTCTACATTAGAACTATACATAATGATATATATATATATATATATATATATATATATATAAATGTATATATATATATATATATATATATATATATATAAATAAATATATATATATATATATATATATATATATATACTTAATTTCTAAAACATCACTTAATCCCAAGTAAACTTCCATCGTGATAGCTGTGTATTGTTGGATAAATTTTTGCTATACTATTACTTGGATTACAGTTTGAAAATATCCAGTCAATATGTGTGCCATGTTTGGTAGTAGCTACTTGACTACTTAGTAAAGATACATATCCTTTAGTATTTAAAAATTGTTCTGCTCCATTTTCCTCTGTTTTCCGACATCTATTAAAATCTCAGATTATGTACACTTTTTCAATGTCATTTCCAAGTCGGTTGCTCAACTTATCAAATACTGCTCCAAAAAACCAAGTAAATTGTTTTTGCGGAAAATTTGGGCTTTTATATAGCACAATAAAATTCATTTCTTTGAAACGAAAAGCTATAAATTGTAGAGTATTGCCATTGATAACATGTTCTTCTTTAAATAAATATTCTGCGTCTTCCATACTATTACTCTGCACGTATACCATTATTCCTTTTCTGTGACGATGTCTTATTTCTCCTTTATCACTGTTATAGCAATTGAGTCTGCTTAGAATAGAATAATTTAACAGAATATTGAATTCTTCGGGAAAACTCCAGGTTTCAACCAAACAAATAACATCAACTAGCATTATTGTAGGATCTGTTAAAATGTCTTGGTGATGTGCATTAAGACTTTGTATATTTTGATAGTACAATCTTGCATTTAATTCATTATTAGTCATAAAATCATAATGTTTGCACAACATTTTTTCCGATCTTAGACGTTCAAGTTCTATTTTGACGGGATCAAAACAGCTGAATGGACTGGGAGGATTAAAGTTTCCACAAATATAAAGCCCGGATGCACTTGTGGCTCTGCTACAGGCTACGTACAGTGCAGATCTACTCATTTTGTTACGTATATGAATAACTACTTTAGAATAAGTAGCGCCTTGGCTTTTATGAATTGTTATTCCTTCTGCTATTACTAACGGGAACTGAGTTCTTTCAATTGTGACGCTATTATTGGCCTTAAATTGAAAAGTTCTTACACATTTTTTAATTGGCGTCCAGGATGGCTCATTTCTATGAGGATTTTTACGACGGGCCTCAACACCCACAGTTTCGTCTGAAAATAACATCCACAATGTTGTTACATTTTCTTCCTGTCCATTTGTTTCTATATCCATAAGAGTTCCTGCTGCTCCATTTACAAGACCATCATTCGTATTTATGTTCACTGTCATCATATATTTAACACTTATCTTTAGTTTCAATTCCCTGCAAAGTCCTTGTGTTTCAGATGTTTTCATTTTTGACACCATATTTAAAACTCTATTACTTTGTTCAGTTGGTAACGTGTCAGATCTTATAAGGTCAAACGATTTTGACGAGTGCTCTGGTGTCAAAATTTGTCTTAATCTTAATATATTATATTGCTCTGCTTCTGCATTAGACCAAAAGAGATGAATAGCGTCTGATGGTAAGATTATATTATTATCAACCACTCTCAGTCTGATCAGCTCTATTTGTGACTCATCCATTTCCCCAATAGCCATCGCATTTAATGCCTCAGCAAATAATCGGTCATTACGTTGTCTCATGACTTCTGTCAATTCGAAAAATTTAAAATTACTCCAAAGCGCTTCTCCAGCAATAACACCATATGGATTTGATGTATTGATGCTAAAAATCCATTTGTCTCCAACAGGGGGTAGTTGCTTAAGGTCTCCAAGTGCTAAAATTGATATTCCACCAAGCATATCTGTAGTTTTGAAAATTTGTTTCAATCTAGCATCTAAATAGCCCAACATTCTAGCACCAACCATTGAAATTTCATCAATAATAATAAGTTTTAAGCTTATAAATTTTGTAAATAGTGTATTTACAGTGTCATTACTAAGAGGGCGAATTTCTCCAGAATATTGATTAACTGGCAAAGAAAATAATGCATGAAGAGTCGCTCCACCTATACCGAAGGCAGCTTTTCCAGTTGGCGCGCTTAATAAAACCTTTATTAAATCTGGGTTAGATCCAGGAACTGAATTAAATCGTTCGGTCACTGATTGGTATATAGATTTTATCAGTCGGCTTTTGCCTACACCTGCACCACCACTTATAAATTCGGTGAATTGAATATTGTCCAAAACATTTCTCAATAAATGATGCAAATATTGTCTTTGCTTAACATTTAATGTTCTTACGGACTCCGTTATACTATTTTTGCTCAGTAAAGGCGGTAGTCTGATTGTTCGATTGTCGTCAGAATTTCCATCATCATTATTTACTGCATTACCATCAGTAAGGTTTAATATATTAACGTTGTCATCTATTATTGGAACCGCTAATGCTCTAAATTCATCGTCTAGAAATTGATTTATGCTCCTGTTGTCTTCTTGTTGTTGGATGCCCTCTTCTTCCGCTTGAATCTGCCTAGTAATATCATCTACTTCTCCTTCCTTTAATTTTTCGAACAATATCCTGTTATTTTCTATGATATTTTTGTGCAGAATGCATGTGTGCTCATTATCGTTTTGTAATATTTCTTCATCCTCATTCCGCCACGGTAAATACAGCATAACTAGAGATCGAAAATACTCTTCCCTTGTTGTATCAATATAAAATTTAGGAAATCTTACAATCGCTGGATTTCTACGTTTATAAATATATCCGGAGTTGTTTATTAATTGCAGAGGTCTTCCCACTTCATCTAAATCAAGTACTTCTTCTTCTTGATAATCATTTTCTTCCTCTTGAAAATTCACATTTCTACGTAAATTTTTGGAATACGTGTAGTAAGCTGCGAAGTATGCTAAGCAAACATCATTAATTACATCCGGTCGTTGAATGTAATGATCTAAGATGTTGCTTTGAAAGACACTAGTTGAGTCCTCAGGCAAATTTTGTAGTTCGGATCTAGACTTCAGAATCCTAACACGTTTTTCTGGCCGCAAAATATTTATGTATATTTCTGCGTGGCTGCATTGTGAGAGATTCATTCCAAGGATGTTGTATGCAGCTTCTTGTCCCGAAACTTCAGACGCGGAAATAAATCTATTTCCGATGTGCTGAAGTCTTTGTTTAACACTAAAATTTCCTGTCCGTATTTTCATAATTGCTTCCTGTAATAATCTTGATACACCTCTGTTTGATTTATTTATATAATTTACAATATATGATACACATGCGTATGCGTCTATTACAAATTGTATGTCCATATTCGCTCTTTGCATTTTTAGTATTCTGGGATTAAAGGCGTTAATATTTCTATCTCTAAATGATCTCTTTAGAAAGACAGAAGGCTTTTTTAAAGAAGATCTTATAGCATATATATAGTCCTCTTGGGTCAGATTAATCCTTTCATCTGCTAAAAAATTTTCAAAGGAAGATAACATGTCTATATCTTCATTGGAGTGATTGCCATTTAAAACATTATGAATTTTCTCCCTGTTCAGCTTATGTCTTTGTAACAAACCATTGTCGCCCTCATCCGATAATGGTAAAAGGATCTCCGTATTTGCCATAGGAGGATAAGGGATGTGAAATCTGCAAATTTTCTGCCCGTGAATTTCCCTTTGGCATGTCCTACTATGATTATGTCTTTGATATGAAACATAATCCGCTACATCCAATATTGATGCGTCTGTCTTTATAAATTCGTCAATAAAATTTATTACGTCTGGAAAAGTATTTTGATCTCTTATATTTAATATTGGTGCATTATCCAACCAGTATATTCCATGAACGTGGGGCGATCCTCTTTGTTGAAACTCAATTCTCCAATAAAATCTTATAGCTTCATGATCATTAAAAATTCCTCCAGAAGCCTTGAAATGTCGGAAAAGATGTCTGATTCGCTGGTCGAAATAACGTGAGCAGGTTATCGGATCCATTCTTATTAACTCATACTTCTCTTGTGTTGTAAAGCTCATTGCTTCTTCTTCCGTAAGAGTCCGGTTTTGCACAACTTTTGCCAAAATTACTAATAGCTCAGGCCATTGAGACTCTGCTGCTGACAGAGTAATGAAAAACGTTGGCAGTCCAAATTGACGTATCATAGCCAAAACTTTTTTTTTCTCTCCTTCCCAATGAGCTGGAGAAGATCGTATTCCTTTTAAGATGTGATATCCTTCATCATGTTGTACTAGACTTTGAACATAATTATCATTTAGTACGTTACCCACGGTATGTTGATTAGATCCCATTTTTTTCCGTAGACATGTAGATATACCATTTTTCACTCGTGTTAACTCCATCTTTTTATATGAATATAAAACTTTATCTACATGAGCACATCTTCTATCGAATCTTCTTGCTTCAGACTTTATAATTTTTCCTACTGTTGCTGTGCATATTCTCTTAATACCGCAGTATAGTGAAGGATATGATAACTCTTCGGAATCTTCGTCGAATATCATATCTAAAGGGCGCTGTCCTTCACCTGGTGAAATGAAAATTCGTTCCAAATTAACATTTTCTGGCGAAATTTTTTCCAAAAGTGTTTCCTGTGGATTGAGTTCTTCAATATCTATTGGTTCTGATCTATCATTGCATAATCTTTCAATGACACTTTCATCCTCCATGTTAGATATAAAAGGAACTTCCTCGTGTTGACTTACACTATCCAACCAATCATTTGAAATACAAATATTGTGCTTTTTATATAGATCTGTGTTTACCAAGTATCGTACTGCTCCCATAACTTTTCTGGGTCTAATAGTTTCGGTCATAAAACTATGATTATATTCCAGTCTTCTTTTTAAATGAACTTGTATAACTTCTGTTTGATCAAATCTTCTTGGCAAAACATTTACAGTTTTGTCAAGAGTAATAGGTATATTCACAACTGATCCTCTAACAGCGCACTGACGATTGTATCCTAATGATACTATCCGCATAAAAGGAATTCTTGGAGCAACAAATCTTTCTTCCAGAGGCGTTAAATCCTTAAGCTCGTCTGGAATTTCAGGAAAATTCAATCCATTTAACAAGCACATTTGGGGAATCTTTCTATCTTTAATAGATTTGTGGCAAGTCTGGCAGAATTTAAAGTTAATTTCGTTGGAGGGATAAAGGTTTGACAAACAGAAAACTTGTCGCAAGTGGGTAAAGTTTTCAATGCATAATTCCTTAATTTGATTGGGAAACCACAGACCCCACAACAAACGCAGATCTCTGTTGGTCCATTCTTAATATTAAGAATAAGGTTTTCTAACATTCTATAAACGTGTCTTTGTGCATCGATTTGTGAAAGCTGTGCTCTTGATTGCGGTGATAGGTTTTGTCTGATGTTTCTATTTCTCTCAGCTTGCCTTCTGCGTTCACCCACTCTATTAATTGGATTCATTCTATATATCCGAACGCAAAAATTTCGCATGCGCTGTAAATTTTCACTATGGGTCCTTGCACTTATCCTTGATTCCCGACGTGATACAGTGTTAATATTTTGCTCGGCGAAACGATTAAGAGGGTCAGATCTTCTAATCGAATGAGTTAAAGTGTCCTGCTCACGTTCTGATTCCCTGAAATCTGGATTTTCCCGTCTAAGCGAGTGCTCGGCTGTATTTTGCTCTTGTTCAGCAGCACGAATAAGAGGATCGGATCTTCTTATCGAATGAGCTAAGGCGTCCCGGCCACGCTCTGCTTCTCTAAAACCTGGATTTTCCCGTCTAAGCGAGTGCTCGGCTGTATTTTGCTCTTGTTCAGCAGCACGAATAAGAGGATCAAATCTTCTTATAGAATGAGCTAAGGCGTCCCGGCCACGCTCTGCTTCTCTAAAACCTGGATTTTCCCGTCTAAGCGAGTGCTCGGCTGTATTTTGCTCTTGTTCAGCAGCACGGATAAGAGGATCAGATCTTCTTAAAGAATGAACTAAGGCGTCCCGGCCACGCTCTGCTTCTCTAAAACCTGGATTTTCTCGTCTAAGCAAGTGCTCGGCTGTATTTTGCTCTTGTTCTATAAGACGATCAAATCTTCTTATAGAATGAGCTAAGGCGTCCCGGCCACGCTCTGTTTCTCTAAAACCCGGGTTTTCCCGTCTAAGCGAGTGTCCTTCAGTGTTTCGCTCTTGTTCAGCAGAACAAATAAGAGGATCAGATCTTCTTATCGAGTGAGCTAAGGCGTCCCGGCCACGCTCTGCTTCTCTAAAATATGGAATTTCCCGTCGCATGCAATGCTCAGCAGTATTTCGCTCTTGCTCAGAAGCACGAGCAAGAGGATTAGACCGTCTTATTGAATGAGCTAAGGTGTCTTGCTCACGCTCTGCCATTCTCAACCCTACAACTTCCCGTCGAAGTGAATGCTCGGCAGTATTTCGCTTTTGTTCAGTGGTTCTAGCAACCGGATCCGCTCTCCTTATCGAATGAGCCAGAGTGTCCCTCTGACGTTCAATATCCTGTACTCCTGAAGATTCTCGTCGCAGGTTTCGGGCTCCAGCATCACGTGCACGTTCCGATTCACGGTAATATGAATCTGACCTGTAATTCCTTATTCTGTTTAATTCACTTACCCTAAAATCCTGAATTTCTTCTTGTGAAGATGGGGCGGAATCTCGAACTCGATTGTATTCAGGATTTCTTTCCCTAAAATTTTGAAGGCTCTGCCGTTGGGCACGTCTACGTTGCTCTTGTGATCTCTTGCGAAGTCTCGGCATTATCAAATTACAGATTTGTTAAACGCTAAGAGGAAATATAAAGTGGAATAAATTAGAAATTTATAACCACTTTTATTTAAGCAATAATTAAGGTAAGTGGTTTCCAAGTGTTTATTACATGCAAATTTTTTAAGGAAATGTGTGCTTTGACTCCCGAAACGTTTTCAGGTGTGTGCGTTCTAGCATCCAAATAAAAAAAAATTATTTTGAAATTTGTTCTCTTTCGTCTTGTTATTAGAATCCTATTAATAAGTGGAATAATAACATTTTTTTTTCTCAAGGGTGAAAACAAACTAATAACTAATTATAATATTGCTAAATGAAATTAAATAATAATTACTATACGCTAAGGCCACAAACGCATTATGATATTTAATAGATAGAGAAATGCAAACTGCACACTAATGCAGAACATACTGTTGAGATCATCCTAAACAAGATATAGTTAAATAAATAGCATAATAATAGTCATAATTATATGACTGTATTTTGTAAGTTGCATCATAGAGAAACTGTGTATTTTATGTTTGTAATATGATTCCGCTTCATTCAAAATTATTTACGTTTTAACAGAAAAACCATATATATTAGTTGGATTCTTCTTCTTCTTCTTTCTAAGCATGAAAATGTGATGAAAATAATATATCGACTCAAGAAAAGCCGTACTGCTAAGTGGTGTTAAAGTCGTACCTACTGAAAATAACAATCAAACCATTAAGTTTTCAGTTTTGTTATTTCTGTGTAGTAAATACATTATTTAAATTAATATTTTTGATTTAACATGTTGTAATATTTCGGGAACATATACATATATCATTTTCAAAGAAAAATGTCGGTGATGTGATTTCTACCAAATATGGTGTACACATACATAAGTCAAGTATCAAAGCACACACCCTTCCACGGCTAATATAAAAAAAAAAATATTGTTGAAAACAACAGCAACAACCCTGTTAACATGTCAGTTATATGCAAAATATCCTTTTCAGGTCGTTTTTAAAACTAGCAGGTGCGTTCTTCTAAGCAATGAAACCATCCGTCTTGGGCACCTATGTGCACTCGTTTTCAAATAAAAACAAAAAGGAACAATAACATTCTTAACGCCTTTGTTTGTAAAAATAGGGAATGATCTGATTTGTCAGAAAAATAGTATAGGAGCAATAAAACTGTTAACATATTCCTTGAAACCTAATTATTTTATTGAAAAAGTAACAATAAAAAACAATAGCAAATAAAATTCTGGGTAGTAAAATCATCCCTTAATAACATATATGCGCCACTATGTAAATTCGTATTGACATGTTATTCACCTAAGAATTAAAAAAAAAAGCAAAAAAATTTATTTAAAAATGTCAGCGATGCATTTTCCCGCAATTAAATGTTATAAAAATAAACTATAATAGAAAACCAACCACAAATTTTGGAATTCATACTTATACTTGATATTTTCTTTTCTGTTTTAATTTTCCTGAGGTACATTATTCTATTTAAATATAAAGTTTTTTAGGGCTGAGGCGATAGTTACTATACTCCAACTATGTTTTATATTCATATAATTGGAAAAATATATGATAGCAATATTTTGACGTACTTCTTAATGTTATCAATGGTGACGCTACTTATTTTAGAAAACCTAACATTTAACGCAAAAGCGTTAGTAATAATAAGAGATATCCGCAAGCCTTTTTAGGAGTTATTCCACAACTGTATGCAGTAACTGGCTCTAAGAGCAAAATATTGCGGTATTTCTTTAGTAGGATAGCGATATATATACTTGTGCACAAACTGATTTAACACGATGTCAAAAAGTTATTTATTTCATAGAATTGCATTTAAAACAAAAACAAAACAAAATTGTTATTTTCTAAGTCCTAATTTATAAAAAAATATCTTATATTAAAATAACAATTTTTATTTGAACTCAAGTTCAAATGAGTAATCAGCAATTATTTTTTTTATAAATTCTTACTAAATTCAAGCTGTTTTTATTAAAAATAATATAATGTTTTGTAGTCATCAAACTAGCAGAATGGAGTTAAGTCCAAATAAATACTTTTATGTTAATAAAATTAACACAATTTTCGACAAATAAAATTTACTTTCATTAATTTTAAATTTTTTAACAGCTTCTTCAACAAATTTCTATAAAATTTTTTTTTTATTAATTTTGTTGCGAAATAAAAAGTTTACAATCATTAAATATATTTTACAAATTAGGCTATTAGTACTCTTAACGCGTCTAAAAATATTTTATATACAAATAAAATATTTAATATTAATTTGTTATATGTGATAAAAAAATTTTCTAGATACGTTTATACTTTTCAGACATTTGCCGAAAAAAGAGTAACTTCTAAATGGTAATGAAATACATTTTGATTCAGACACATATTAATGAAGAAAAACAGTTTCATTCCTAACTAATAGGCAGTCTCATAATATTATTGAAAACTGTTTAACGTAAGTAATAAACATTTGTTCGAATTAAAGCGGTTTCCATTATTATTTAGTGGTTACGATATTTTGATATTTTAAGCAATTACTTGCCAAGTGTGAACGCACCTTTAGTATAATAGGAGAGTCATTTAATTTTCGTCATAACTAAAGCACCTCATCGTCGTCTTACGCAAAGATATCGCATCACAAAACATTTAAAATTCTTAAAATCTATGTTTTGCACTAAATACCAAATTTCGTTTTTCGCCGCAAACTTTGATACCCTTCATTGGCCATTTAAATGTAATTTAAATTATGCTCAGTAAACTTTTCTTTCTGTTAACAAAAAGAAAACATTGTGACATTTAGAATGATGTTATAAAAAAAATCAAAAAGTTATATAAATATAGTTAATTATCATCAAAATAAAGTAAAGCACAATTGAAAAACTTAAAATAATTTCATACACAACACTTGAAATATTTTGAATAATAAGCAAAACGTTTGTTTTATAAACAATGGCGACTTTTTTTACACACTTCATGGTGCTACCATATATTTCACATAAATTAATTGAAGTATTTAAGTCTGACTGAATAACTGAAAGCGTATTTAAAAGGAGTTTTTAAAGTTTTATATAACAATTAACCCAAACTGCATTGAAATATCCTCTGATCGCTTGGTATGTCCATAAATAGATTAATCGATTTATTTCAAAATCATGCGTGGACTAAAAGTGCTATTAGTTATCCGCCATACCCATGTAGTATTATATATAATTTTACATAAGGTTAAACTTTTTTAAGTTCTATATACTTACTCTTTAAATTAAAAATTTCTTTGTGGTAGCCAAATTTTCATTCAGTAGTGTATTTAATTAGTTTTGATAAAAACTTTGTATATATTTTTTTGATAATTTTGATAAAAACTTTTATTTAGCTTCAACAATTATGAAATGTAGCACTTGCACCAAAGGTTCGAATACTACTAAATTCTTCAACGTTTGCATGACCTTTGAGTCAGGCTCTACAGCCATCAAATTTCGATTTTGTAGTGAAGAAAATAGGTATAGAAAAGGTTAGAAAATGAAAAATTTCTGCGCAAAAGAGAAGACAAAACAAAGCGAACGCAGGTCCCGGTTATACTTTTGTTGGCCAAGTACATGCGCCATCGTAACGTATTGAAACCGAAAGAAAGAGAATGACATACAATTTGTATTATATCTCCATCTTTCTCACATATTAACCGTTAATCGAGCTTTGTATCAAAAATGATACATTTCGTTTTTACTTCAAAAATTTTTCTGAATGGCAACACTATATGGCACACTTGTTTTCACAATTTGTAAATATTGTTATTTCCCGTATTAAAACATCGTTTGAAAAAATAAATGTAAGTAGGCTATGAGAAATTGAAAAAGTTCATAATATTGTCTTTGTATCACATTTGATACATACTAAAGTTTTGTGAATTTTGTATAGAACAAGTGTAATTTTTTTGCCGCTCGTGCTATTTTGTGCATTTTTATTATTTGAAAAAAGATATTTGATTGTGTTAATTTATTAAAATGTCTAGTTCACTGTTTTTGACTTTGGAAGAACTTGTAAATGATGTTCTTAACGAGAGTTCTGGTGGAGAAGATGGAGATTTATCAGATGTCTCTGATATTTCGAATATATTTGATGACGAGTTGGAAGATCAGGAAAGTAGCTCTGATGATGACGAAATTCACAACGCAAGTTCTGATCCATCATATATAGCCAAAGATGGAACTTCTTGGCAAAGAGAGCCTTGCTCAACTGGAAGATTGGGAACGGAAAATATCATCAATATGCGCCCCGGTAAATAAAAAGTAATTTGAAAAAAGAACAAATATGAGACCAATGCTTTTAGGTGTTACAAGATTTGCTTCAAGTCGTGTTTGTAATATTCGGGACTCCTTTTTATTATATTTTTCGCCACAAGTAACAAAAATTATAATCGAAAACACTAACAATTATGGAAAACATCTCAACCGTGTCAACCATATTGATGTAGATGAAGAATCGCTTTATGCTTATTTGGCTGTTTTATTATTGGGCGGAGTGTACAAGTAAATAAAAATAATAGCTTTTCAAAAGAAAATGTAAATATATCATTTGCATTATAGATCCAAAAATGAGACCTTACATGATATGTTTGATGAATATTATGGACGGCCCATATTTCGTTCAATAATGTCTGAAAGATCATTCTTGAACATTCACAAAATCATACGGTTTGATAACGTTTTAGCCAGGCGTGCTCAGAAAAGTTCGGATAAGCTTGCGCCAATAAGGAACCTTTGGGACAAATGGTCTGAAAGTCTATCACAGTTTTATAAACCAAATGACTGTGTGACTGTAGATGAGCAACTTTTAGGTTTTCATGGGCGCTGTAAGTTTCGACAGTATATACCATCAAAACCAGAGCGGTATGGTCTAAAGTTCTGGCTGCTTGTTGATTCGCGTTCATGTTATGTGTGGAAAATACAGCCGTATTTGGGCAAAGATGTATCTGGCGTTCCAGAGCGAAATCAGGGTGAAGGGGTCGTCCTTGACTTAGTTGATGGACTTAAGGGGCATAACGTTACAATGGATAACTTTTTTTCTTCGCACAGTCTTGGTCAAAAACTTTTGCAACGAAATTTAACAATGGTTGGAACAATGCGGAAAAATAAAAGATCAATTCCTCCAAAGTTGTTAGAATGCAAAAAAGTACCAAGATATGAGTCATCATTCGCTTTTACCCCTAATACAACTCTTGTTAGTTATATCAGCCACAAAAAGAAATGCACAATTGCAATGAGCACAATGCATCATGATCAAAAAGTTTTGAACGGTCCAAAGAAACTACCCGAAATAATATCGTTTTATAACTCCACTAAAGGAGGAGTTGACACCGTTGACAAAATGTTAAGTAGTTACAGCTGCAAACGTAAAAACAATCGCTGGACAATGGCTGTTTTTTCGAACATAATTGATGTTTCTGCTTTAAACGCCTATATTATTTATAACGAAGTAGACACAAATTGGAAAACTACTCAGAAACATACAAAACGTAAGTGTTTTCTTCATGAGTTGGCAATCTCACTCGCAAAGCCATATATGGAAAAACGTAAGAACCTTCCTCGAAGTGAATTTTCTTTGATGATATACTCAAAACTTTCAAATCAAAATTTTAATGAGTCAAATGACAGTGAAGCTGGTCCTTCTAAAAAAAGAAAAGTTGATGATTCTGCAAAAAAGAAACGTGCAAGATGCCAAAAGTGTTACACTTCGGGCGAAAACAAAAATAAATGGACGTCTTATTTCTGCTGCTTGTGCAAAAAGCCATGCTGCAATGAGAAGCATTCTAAAAGTATTTGCGCAGATTGCATTAGTAGTCCATAAATTAAAATTTTATTAAATATTGTATAATTTAAACAAAGTCTCAATAAAAACAAATAAAAAAAACAAACATTTGTAGTTTTTTAAGAGTTGTTTTCTTTCGTTGTTCAGTGTGTATCAAATATGATACAAAGGAAGAATTATGTATTTTTTTTGAAGCTCAATCTACGGTTAAAAGTGTATGCACCGGCGCACTAAGCCGTAAGTCCTTACTTACGTAAAAAAACTCTTTGGTTGATATCCTGTCATGTTACATGAATCTTCTTTTAATGCCGATACTCGTGAGTGAAATAGAGAGAGTAACCTGCACCTGTTGTACAACTTCATTTTTCCTTCTCATAACAGAATAACATATTTGAGCACGAAATGGCAGGTTGATAACAACGGAATTTTGTTGATTTACGAAACCCTTGTTACTATTTGGAACCTTTAAAATACGTTCATATGAGAATAAAATAAGTTTCAATTCCCCAGCCCACAAAATTACGAAAAAAAATTTTTTTTTAAATTATGCAAACGTGAAATCGTCTTTTTGTTTTTGATTTCTTTTTGATTTTTAATAGTAATTTGATTCTTTCTGATATATAAAATCGGTTCAATTCAGCAAAAATGTATATACATATGTATGTATATAAAAGATATATTACATATTTCATTTACTCTTATGTACTAAAAATATATAAATTTTCGAATCCTGAAATCAAGTGTTTTATTTTGTAACACAAATTTAATTCTTCCTGGAGTATAAAAAAGCTTTA
>OY776281.1:4620678-4858178 GCA_963675445.1 Linnaemya vulpina | reverse complement strand
GAAAGAACTTTCGTCAGAGTTTTCCGTAGTCTCACCTTTCATTAATGATGATATACAACAAACCTGAAATTATTTGTTAGATTATATAATTACTTGTTTTTTTATTTTAAATGGAAAGAGACTTATATAAGTTGAACCTCTAGCCACTGATGACAAAACGTAACTGACGAAATAAGTTTTTTCCCTTTCTTATGTTTTGTTTCTGAGCATAAAAATTTTTTCTATAGAAAATATTATAAAATGTTTCATATATTTTCCTAAAAAATATCTCTATTAATATTTTTAGATTAAAAATATTTTATAATGAAAAATCGTTTATAGTAAAAAACTCATTCATAATGAAAATGTTAGTAGAAAAAATTTCAGAACAAAAATGTTTGTATGGAAAACAAATCTTTGATTATAAAAAATTTCATAAGGTACACATTTTCATAAAAAAATTGTAATAAAAATCTTTCAATAGAAAACATTTTATAATGAAAATATTTTTGTAAAATATATTTACAGAAAGAAAATTTTTCATCACAACTCATTTTCTATAAAATATTCGATATAAATGTTATCGATATAATTTTTATATCGAAAAGTTTGTGTATCAAAACACTTTCCGTAGAAAAGTGTTTATAAAAAATTTTTTGTATATTGAATAGAAATTCTTAATCTTCTTATATTAACTTTATCAAAACTACTTTTTTGTAATATGTTTTATTGTCAATAAAGTAATTTGAATTTAAATACTATGGGTATTTTATTTTACGAAATTTAAAGTAGTCCTCAAAAAATGCATCAGATATAGCACATGTATGTAGGTATTAACACTTCGGTGCGAGCCCGCTTGTCCGCGGATACATTACATAAGTCATTATTGCATTATGCACAAATGACCTGTACTTACTCGGCAATAACTACGCAGTGCGTTTGAGTGACGAATTTAACATGGGGATGTCATTGGAAGTATACAATCGCCACTATCTCGCTTACATTCCGTTGACGAAAACAGTGACGGATATTAATCATAGCTTTCATTCACAAAAATACCATGATGAAGAGAACACTGAAGACGGGTGAACTACCACGTTGCTGTTAAATAATGAACGTTTTCGTTATTGTTAGATAATGTACTACTTCCTAACTGCTCAGTTATAATATATTAAAAATGTCTTTAATGGATTATGGTTTTATATAATATTGTATATTTTTAATTCACAGCGTCTTGTAAAACTAACATTAAAAATAGATCAAAAACTTTAATTCATATAGAAATAACAAAAAAAACATATTATAGAACTAAATGTAAAAAACAAAGGAAAACGTAAATGTATATGAAAAAAAACACGTTAATTCACATCTACAAAGAAATCTTAGCTTTTCTCTGCAGCGAAATGTTTTTAAAGATGCGCCTTTTCTGGATTTGTACGGCTTTTCTTATGTGTTCATCCGCTGGCCCAACACTGTTAATATTGGTCATTGAGACCGCTTCTGAAATGGTTAAAATTTAATTGTCAACTTACATTCAGTCAAAATATTAAGTGTTTTTTACCTGAAAGTACTGAAACAAATTTTTTGTGTTGTTTTAAACTCTTCTAGGCCATAATAACCTCGTCACCCAAAAATACGTCTTAAATTCTTTTGCACAATGGCAGGTTTAAGTATGCACCTCATTGCTTTAATCTAAAAACTACAATTGGAAACATATTTACTTTAATAGTGAAAGAACAAGTAATCTTACAATTGTTTCATTTTCGTTACCTTTATTTTATAAAAAAAGACTACTGATTTATTTAAAAATTTCCTTTTCTCCACGAAAAACTAAACAAACGCTATTTTTTATTCAACAATTTTCAACTTCACACTTGTTGAGCAAAACACAGAATAACAATTTTTCAACCCCCGAATGATGCCGACACATCAATTAGCGTTTAAGCCGGATTCACCCATGGTTTCAGTACAATATTGACGTTCTATAACATTTCTAGTTTTTTGAGAGTATGCTCTGAAGCGATTCACTCACTTCGCACGTTTGTTCTGCAACATCAAGGCTACCATATGAAATAATTTTGTAAACTATGTGTGTGAGTTTTACAATTGGGCAATACCACTATTTATTTAATTTTATTTATAATAATATTCACCAGTTATATATTTTTTAATACCAAACAATACAAAACAAGTGCTTCGTATTTTATTATATACACAAACAATATGAAACAAGTGTGTTGTTATACATACAAAAATATAAAACAAGTTCTGTATTTTACTATACATATGTACATACAATATGTTGTGGCATCTCAGTTCTACTTCACTTAAGAAATTAAACTTTTTGGCAGCACAGTTGCAATGTTTCGGAACGTGAATTAAAATTACACCAATTCAGGTTCCGAAACACGTTACTCTCTTTCGCTCTCTGTCTCACTCTCTAAAACAGAAACGTCAAACCACACATAAAAAAAATGTGAAATTCATTCTGAAACCATGGGTGAATCTAGCTTTAGCGACAAGCACAAATAATTGGTCGTGTTTTACGTCGGTTGTGCTTCGGCTAGAAAGCTATTGTACACATTTTTCTTCTTAACGTAAACAATAGAAAGAATATGACAGAAAAAGAATTTTGCTCGCTTGCTTGCATACGATCAACGAATTCATACAATATATTGGTACACCAACTAAGTACTGGCAAATTGTGAGTGACGAATTTATTACTGAAAAGCCGTCTATAGCAATATTGCCGAACAAGCGGGAGTCGATATTTATTTGTTTCTACACAAATAAAATACATATTCTTTACCCTACATTAATACAAACAATTCTTAAGCTCATTTTCTAATTCACGTACATGTTTTTTTTTTAAATAATGCTTTTGAGGTCGTAAAGCATAAATGCGTGTGTTTTTATTGTAAAAGCATTGTTTTCTAATTGAAGTATAATTAGAAAAAATTCGCGTGAGATTCGCAACTCAATTTTTTAGCAGAACTGTTACAGCTGCTATTGAAACAATATGCAAAAATGCACAATTTAAGAGCTGTTCTGCAGAAGGGGCCCTTTCAACAGCTCAGTTTGTGGAAAAAATTGGTAAGATTTTCGATTGTCTTAATAGTAGTTCCCTTTATGGTGATAACTGCTACAGATCTGCAGTTCAAGTTAACAATGATTACAATCATACAAAACTTAAGGAATATCTGGATGACGTGGAATTCTTTTACCAGAAAAAGCGTGTTTTCTTTTTAAATGGTATGAAGATCACACTTAATGCAGTCCATTTACTGGTTAATGACATTTTAAAAGAAGGGGGTGATTTATATTATGTCATGACAAAATTTCTTAATCAGGGCTAGTTAGAAAATATATTTTCTGTACTGCGGCAAAAGGTAGGCAACAATAATAACCCTTCCGTAGCCCAGTTGAATATTATTTTGGCAAAAGTTATTGTTGCTAAAATTATTCAATCAAGTTTTTTCAGTAACTGTGAAGTTAAAAAAGACGATATTGACCAAATTCGGTACTTATGATAGATATATGTTTACCAAAAAGTAATGATTATGATATATATTCTTCAAGTAAACATAGCTTTGATGGAAGGGTTGTTGTTGATTTTTACGACGATGTATATGCAGATTATTTTTAGAAGATATTTTTAATAATTCTGAGAATATATATATTGAAATGGTTTCCATGAGATACTTCGTTGAGTATGTTGTATTTAAAATATTAAAAAATTGCAATGAGAAAAATGCTGTAATGAGCTTAGGAAGAAGGAGGAAGTTTTAACTGCCCCAAGAGAGCTTTTTTATTTTTTAAGAACTATCAGTCTCTGACAGATTTTGGAAATTTAGCTGCCCCATGAGAAAAACTGATGTAAGATACATATTTTAATATTTCACAATATCTTTAAAGCTGAACCGGAAAGTAATGGTATAAAATCATTTAATATTGACTTGTGCAAACGATCAACCCCAGAATGGTTAAATGATGATTATTTCCACTATAAACAGCAATTATTAGACTTTTAATTATTCGCCCTCCTTCGAAAGCACTGCTTTTGGGCTCTAGAAAAAGGTACACAGTTCTAAGCAAAGAAAAGTGCAGATATTTTTAAATAAATAAAAATACAAAAGCAATTCTAAGAAAAAGTAATAAAAAAGATATATAACAAAAAAATAAATAAATAAATGCAAAATATTAAAATAAACAAAATATTACTATTAATAATTAAATTTTTTTCTATATAAACATTTTTAAAAAGGTTGAAATATTTTTATTAAAATCTCCAACTCTCCTGATCTTACCAAAACAAATGTATCCTTTATTATATTAGCCCAGTTCACAATCTGGAGCAAGTAGTCTAGCATCGTAGCATGAGCAAATTAATATAGCATAGTTTTGTCATACACTAACAAAATATACACAAATGCACATGCTACTATTGTGCAAATATGCTCTGATAAAATCTGAAGTTTTTATTTGCACTGAATATGCAATGCTTCTGTGCAAACTCAAGTCAATATTGTCAAATCGTCTTTTTTTTAATACACAAAAAACGTTTTTTAAGCATGTTTTAATATAAAAATACATACATATCTATATGTATATATATATATATATATATATATATATATATATACATATATATATATATATATATATATATATATAAATACATACATATATATATATATATATATATATATATATATATATATATATAATATATATATATATATATATATATATACATATATGTATATATATATATATATATATATATATATATATATATATACATATATGTATATATGTATATATACATATATACCTGTATATATATACATGTTTACGAAAATACCTTTGTACAAAAACATTTTTACATATATTCCAAAGAATTTAGTTTTAAGTTATGTTTTTAAATAAATTGAATAAGATACATATCTTTTTTTAGTTTTTTAACCCAATAAATTGAATTTAATTTCTTTAAAATTTGGATTTTTAATCTTTTTATTAAAACAATTTATTCATTTATGAAAATATTCATTTATGAAAACAATAATGAATAAATAGCTTGTCGTTTCATTTCGCCAGAATTACTTGATAAATTGTCTTGAGGATCAACTGGATCTTCGAAAGTGTCTTCCTGAACTTCATTTGTTTCATAAAAGCTTGACCAATCATAATCTATTAAAATATTATGGAGAACGCAGCAAACCAGAAACCAATCGCAGCAAAATTTATGACTTTCTGTGTTGGCAAGAGGCATTCTAAGTTGTTTAAGACTTCCAAATCTTTCCTTCAGAATTCCAAAAGTGTGCTCTACTCTAACCCTATATTTACTATGTCGTAAATTGAAAGCTATCTGAGCATTTCTATCCAACTGCCGCGAGTTGGTTCTGTAAGGCGTAATTATTGTTGTTGATAAAGGATATGCTGAATCTCCAGCTAGCCATTGATAAGATGCAAAATACTGGTCTTTGTTTTGAAATAGGGAGCTATTTCGAAAGATTCTAGCGTCGGGCCAGCTTCCAGGGTGACCAACCACCACATGTCGAATTTTTCGTTTGTAGTCGCAAACTACTTGTGCTTTTAGTGAATGTATGTGGTTTCTTGAGAAGTATGACTTATGATCTTCAATTGGAGATTCCGCCAATTCGATCTCGGTTCCATCAATGTAGCCAATGCAGAATGGAAGTTCATCAAAAGTATCAGATACGATTTGGGATCGTTCATTCTCGCTAGGCCAATATATATATATTTTGGTTGTAGGCGCAAGAATGCTTTGAATATTCTCTTTGTTATAATGGATATGGTTCCTCCATCTCAAATATCAAAAATAGTGGCGATTTTTTTTACTGATGCACTTTCTCCTGATGATCCCAACCTGAAAAGGACTATTGCAAGCTGCAATTCGACAGAAAATTGCTTGCAGGAATGGGCCTTACTAAATTCTGGTTCATTTTTTATTAGTTTACAAAGCTCTTTGAATTGTTATCTATTAACTCTAAGCATCTGCCGGAATCTATCTTCGTCCATAGTTGTCAGAATATTATTGCGCCAAAAATGTGATTTAGGTATTGTGTTAAAACATCCACGGCGGCACTCCATCACAACAGATATATTTTCTACGAGCTCGTCCAGAGTATTTTCCACAGCGTCATCATCACATTCCAAATCCATACTTTCATTAGGTAATATTTCTTCCGCAGCCTCGTCTATTAATATATCCACTAGTTCTTCTTTAAAGGCTTTGTTTGAAATTTTTTATTGTTTGGAAAAAATTTTTTGTAACGAATGAACTTTTTTCAAACGAATCTAGCTTTTTCTTCAAACAGCTGTTAATGTTTTTGCAATGAGTATTGCTATATGAAACTCAAAATATCGTTCACAATTAATGGCAAAAACATGATATACCAATTTGCTCATGCTACGATGCTAGACTACTTGCTCGAGATTGTGAACTGGGCTATTATATTTTACAGAAAACCTAAATGTTTTAGCTTTAGGTCACAATAACGTAATAGCATTTATAGAAAGGGTTATTGCATATGACCATTTTATATGAATAAAACTATAACAATAAACTAATTACTATGATTTTCTTTGAATTCCTTAATAACTTATTTGTAATACAAAATCAATTCTTCTATTTTAACAAAGCGAATGCCTTCAAAATTTTTGATTTAGCATCAATTAATTAATATTTCAATTTAATTCATATATAAGACAAAATAAGAGCATTTAAAATAAAACTGGTCAATTCCTGAACGATTCACAGATCCACAAAAAAAAATCATTCAATAACAGCTCCGTCGTCTATACAGAATTTTGGAGCTAATTTTGTAATATAATAATGCCGAACGATTCACCTGCCACGATAAAATAAAATTTTTTGATACTTAATTTTTCAATAAATTATATATATATACATATATATATATATATAAATATATATATATATATATATATATATATTATATAAATTATATATATATATATATATATATATATATATATATCTATATATATTATATAAATTATATATATATATATATATATATATATATATATATATAATACTATATATATATATATATATATATATATATATATATAATATATATATATATATATATATATATATATATATATGTATATATGTATATATGTATGTATCTATATATGTATATATAAATTAAGAAATTTATACAAAATATGTTGATATTATATGTATATCATAATAATATATGGCATCATTGCATCGGTACTGATAGATACATTTCCGTCTATCGATCAACAACACAAGTATTATTTACCCTACATTAATTTACGCAGTAGTATTTTCGCTTCGGACAAAGGATCTAGTCTATGCAACATAAAAGTACATGAACAATAAAAATTTTCTGCAACAAATAATAACACATACCGTATCACAAGTTTCATTGTTAAATAATCTAGGCCAACTAACCAATTTTTTGTGTTATTCGAACAAATAACTACACTACACAAGATGAAATACGTTTGACAACATATGTTTGACAAATATGATCGATGTGGGTCGTAATATTACGACCCGAATATAAATTTTTTCTTGGTCGTCATGCACTATCTCATATACATAATCTTTGGGATTATCTAATTATGTACTGAAATGACACATTTACAAGAAATGTTTCGCTAACCAATATTTGTAATATCAACATCTTCGTGAAAGAAATCTTCCTTCAATTCATCCTTTATAAGGTTATCGTTTGCTGCGATTAATTTTAATATGCATATGTACATATGTATATAAATATATATTTCTGGCACATAATCGTATGGTCATGTAAAGTATTATCTTCGGTGACCTGAGGAAATCCACGTCTTAAAAGATGATACACATCAGTGGAAAATACTATTATTTATATCTATATCATCGATTTTAAAAATCAGAGGGGTTGTAGATGAAATGGAAGAGAAGATATTATGATTACCTTCTATACGCTATAAATGAATTATAATAGTTAATAATAAAATATATAAAAACATTTGTAATCACTTGAACAAGTTGAAGAACATGGCTCATTTTGACCAAAGTAATCAACGCCCTTTGTAGATTGGTATATGGTGAGGGGTTGAAGTGTGTTAAGTACGCTCATTGAATGCCATAAGTTACACGTTGACTTTTACTGGAACGTAAAAAAATTAACCATCAACGTGTATCTGTTATGCATTTCTTTGACTACATATAAAGATATACTTTCATGTGTACAACCATTATCCATGTGGACACACATCCATATACATATATGTACAAATGCATGTGTTTATGAATGTACATATCTATATACATATGTATGTACGTTCTGCATAATTAATTAAACAATAAATACATGATCACATACAAGAGATTGTATATTTATATAAATACATATATGTATCTATATATATATATATATATATATATATATATGTATGTATATATATATATATATATATATATATATATATATATATATATAGTTCATACATACATATGTATATGACTATGTACATACTTACATATGTAAGTATGTACACACTTGCCATCACGTTTTCACAGGGTTTTTTGGGTTGAGATAAGAATTCAAGATGATTTCCCCTAACCAAATTAATTTAATTTAGTCCAGTAAATATTAGGTGCGTTCGTTTACCCCAAAATTTGTACTGGATTTTACTGAAATGCGTTCGTTTACACATAATTTTTCAAAAGAGAACACCATTTGAGAGAGTGAAGTGACAGTTGTTTGACTGAGAGTCTGCAAATTTTTACTGGACAAATATTTGCCAGTAAAATCCAGTAGAAAAGAAAAACATATGATTCAATAAAGTAAACAAGCAAAAGTAAGCAAACAAAGCATACATATTTTAATAAAAATATTTAAAAGAAAAAAAGCTAAATTAAAAGTGCAGCAAAAATCGAAAATAATTATTTTCAACGCGAAACAAATTAAATAAGTGTGTAATAATCACCTTGTATGTTCCGAAATGTTCCAGGAGAGCATACAATGTCAAGTTTTCTATTTTTATCATCCATGGTAAAATATTTGTCTGTTAATTGCTTTATTTACATTAATGTGTTAGAAATGTATAGGTAATATATATATGAATACTTCTTATGGCATATTATAAAGGGTACAGAATATCAAAAATTTGACATTGATGTATTGTCGTATGTTATTTAACCAGAAGGAAAATTATAAATTATGAAAAAAAAAAAAAAAGCACAAGTAAAAGCTTCCATAGAAGTACTATTAATGAAATATTTCGCTACGAATTTGTAATTATTAAAATACATTATATCAAGTACCAAAAACATTATATACCGGGTAGTCAAAACAACACATATTTTACAACGCTAACGTTTTTAGTGATCAGCTGTCTTGATTAACCTGCAAGTTCTTGCAATTTTTCCATTCGTGTACTTTTTTGTGCAAGAGACATTCTGGAGAGTAAAATTTTCAAATAACCCAGAATTTACTCAACTACTGGATTTTACTGGTAAAGTAAACAAACGCACCTATTATTAACCTACAATTTAATAAGGTTTGCTTTCCTTTTGTCTTGTATTTTATCCAATTTTTTATTTATGTATGTATATATGTGGCATGATTGTAATTATAAAATGAATACACATTTCCCCACATCTAACAGGATTAAAAAGCCGGTAGTAAAATCACGTTGGTGTTCATGTATATATCCCAGCAAACAAAACTAAATATATTTGCATATATGTACAAGTTTATTTATATATATATATATATGTATATATGTATATATGTATATAGTATATATATATATATATATATATATATATATATATATATATGTATATATGTATATAGTATATATATATATATGTATATATATATATATATATATATATATATATATGTATATATACTATATATATATATATATATATATATATATATATATATGTATATACAGTAATTTCCCGGTTTATGTAAATCAATGTAATGATTTAAGAAAAGGTTAAATTTTTTTCTATGGGTACCTTATATCACGAACAAATGAAAATTTCATGTATTCAATATAACGAATTTGAGAAAAAATTAAAAAAAAAGAAGTACATATGTATGTGAAGCCAAACTAGAGGAATGGACAAAACATTTGTATAAAAATATATCAATTAAGAAAAAAATTTCTTTGCATGTAAAAAAAATTATCGCTCATCAAAATCAAAATTTATACGTTACAAAGTCCAGAGTTTAGTTTTGTTTACAAAAATATTCTGCATTCTATTTTGAATACCACGTCATTTTTGTAAAGTTAACATCAAAATGCCCAAAAGACAACGTTTACTTCTTAAAGAAAAATTAAACAATATACACGATTATTAAAAGGACGAAAGGTTAAAGATCCAACTATAAGGCTAGCGCAGGCGAATGTGAGATAACATATAATCAAATGTGCAGAACCATAAATTATGCCCAGTTTTTAACTTTAAAATTAAATTCTATTTAAACTTAAAGTCTTTTTAAATAGAAAATTCATTTTTACAGATCATATTTAAATAAACATATGACTATGACTTTTTTTCTTTTAAGAAGAAGAAAACATTGTGATGTTGAGAAAAATTTTTTAAAAAGTTTTAAGAAGTTGCGTAGTTAAAGTTATTTATCAATTGTTGTATCTAATTTTTTAACCTTTTTTCTTTTAGTAATTAATAGGTTTGTTTAAGTTTTGAGGTTATTTTATATTCGTATATATTTCGATATTTCGCTAGCCTTCAGTTAGCTTCAGTTTTTATATTGTCAAAAATTTTCTTTTCAATTATATATATACAAATTTTTTTAACAACATAAAGCAAAATTTTTTTTTATACTAAAAAATACTAACTCTAAAATGTATAAAAAGTATAAATTAGTTAATTTTAAATATTAAAAATTACTAACTACAAAATTCATATATATTATAAATTTTAGTTTATACAATAATGAAAACGATGTGTATGTGTTAACAAACAATTCTTTTAATGTTTTGTAATTGATATTATTAATATAAAAAAATTTTTAACATAATACAAGAATAATTATGATCAATATGATCTTAATATGTATAATATATATGATCTTAACATATGCATACAGCGCAAATAATTTAACATAATAATCATTATTATAGATTTTTAATTGTAAACATGCATGCATATGTAAAAATATTATATATATTGTGTGAATAACTTAAAATAAACAATTAATTATAATAACTTAATTTCTAAGAATTAAATATCTATAGTTCTGAGCTAAATTTTCAGTATCTATTTTAAAGATCATTCTTTCTCTAACAGGTATATTAATAATTTCTAACATTTCTTACAGAAGTCTTCGTTTATAATTATTTCCTGTTCTTAAAACTGATGTATATTCAAAGTCTGGACAGTGATTAAATTTAAGACAATGAGATGATAATGCAGCTTTTTCAGAATTAATGTGTCTATATTTTTGATTACTCTTATGTCCTGCTATTCTGGTTTTAAATTTATTCTTTGTTGTACCTATGTATACCTCCTTACAATTGACAGATCCATTACCTTTACATGGTATTTTATAAACTATATTTTACCTATCCCATTTTTCTACTCTATCTTTCATTTTACTGAACAGTTTATTGTTTGTGCAATATGTTCTTAAAGCCATTTTATATTTTTGAGTATCAAATATTTTTGATTTTTCTAGTCTCTCTGATATTGCTGGTATATAAATTAAGTATTTATATAATTTTAGTTCTGTGTTATTATTTGTATTATTTGTTATATTTTTCTTATACTGATTTATTAAACTATAAACTAACTTTTCTGGAAAATCATTCTCAATAAGAATTTCTCTAATTTACTTCTTATTTTTTATATAAAATACGTTATCACTAATTGTTAAGACTTTTTCTATCAAGTTTTTTGCTGTGTTAATTATAATTCTCTTACTATGTTTAGAGTAATAATTAATTATCCTACTTGAATCTCTTGGCTTTTGATACCAATCCATTACTATATTGTTATCTCTTCTCATAACTAATATATCTAAATAAGGCAACTCTAAATTACATTCTCTTTCAATTGTAAATTTAATATTACTATTAAAACTATTTAATATATCTAGCATATCCTCAATTCTATTCTCAGATATAATACAAAACAAATCGTATTTTGTAATAAATTTTGGTTTAATATTTAGATTGTTAATACTACATGTATTTAACAACTCTTCCATAACAATGTCTGCTACAACTGGTGATGCTGGAGAACCCATAGGTAATCCTTTTTGCTGAAAATAAAATTTCTCATCATATATAAAATATCTATTGTCATCTATACAAAATTTCAAAATTCTACAAAATAAATTCTTATCCATCTCAGTAAATGTTTCCAATAAAGTCCACTTTTCCTCTATTGTATTTATAGCCAAGTCTATTGCTACGTTTGGAAACAAAGATACTACATCAAATGAAATAAGCCTATCATTAGTATTTAACTTAATTTTCTTTAATTTCTCTTTGAAATCTAATGAATTCTTTATATTATATATAGATTTTTCATTGATCTTTTTAAAATATTTGTAATATATCTACTAAGTTCATAAGATGGCGAATTTATAAATGAACAAATAGGTCTCAATGGAAACCCTTCTTTGTGAATTTTAGTTAACCCATATAATCTAGGAGCTACTGCATTCATTGTTTTAAGTCTATTCTTCTCCAGTGTTGTTACAATCTTCTTTTTGAAAAGTTATTCTACTAATTCATTATTTTTCTTTTGTAATTTTCCTGTCTTATACTTATTCAGAATTTTGTAACTGAAGTTATCACTTAATATATTTTCAATTCTTAGATTATATTCATGTATATTAATTGCAACCATTGTATTACCCTTGTCAGATTTAAGAATTAATATATTTCTTTTGCTATTTAAAAATTTTTTAGTTTCATTCACTTTTTCTAATGTGTACTTATCTCTATTATTAATCGTCATTTTATTTAGATGATTATGCTTTTGTTCTAACAATTTTATTCCTTACTTTTTCATATTTAATCATCCAAAATCTAGCATATGGTTGTCTTTTTTTTATAAATAATTTTTTGTTTTGTTATATGTAATAATAAATATATAAATATTATAATAATAAAATAATCGAAATGTTAATTCCTTTACAAATATATAATTATTTATTTATTAAAAACATTTTGAAAAACTGTCGGACTTAAGAAATTTTTCGATATAACGAATGGGCCTGACAATGTATAATTCCTTAAACCAGGAAACCAGTATATATATATATATATATATATATATTTATGTATATATATATATATATATATATATATATATATAGATATATATATATATATATATATATATATATATATTTATGTATATATATATATATATATATATATATATATATATATATATATATAATTGCAACATGGGTATGTATTACCTTGTAATACGACGCTTTAGATCCTGAGTGCGACTCCACACCGAGTTATGAAAATGGTATTGATTTTTTCTACATTAATGCACGATTGTGTCAGCTTGTCTCAATGACGGAGGCATATCACTAGTCACTGAACATTACCTACAGCGGTTGATCGTTCGTCGGTACTTGTATCAAAAAATAGAACAGCGAAGTATAAAGAACATATCTATATGTACATAGCTACAATAAAAAATCTTCTAGTCTCTCTTCATCTTTTCTCTTAAAACTATCAGCTTCTTTTAAGTTCTAGCTCGATGCACTGCATACATATGTGAGGGTCATCCGCTAAGTGCTAGTCCAAGGCAAGAAGAATAAAAAAAATTGCATTATGTGAGTAATTCAGGTAACAATTTGCTGATGACGTCCTATCGTCAAATTAACACTCAGCAGTTCTGGCTCAATTGTTAATGGCGTTTTTGATTTGCTAGAGGTAAAATTTAGATATACTTGTAAATAGCAAAGAGCAGCGCAAAATGTATTGAACATCACGTGTTCTACTTCATCTACTTCCAAGCACAGTTACTTCATTGTAAACATATAAAAGAAAATATGACTCTCAATAAAACATGTCAAGTATAATTCGAAGTGAGTGCTTGTGCTTAGCAAATAGAATATCAAGACGAAACCCACCAATAAAGCAATGAAACAGCAAATAATAACAAAAACGTCGGCTGCTCTATAACATATTCATAATAATAGATGTGATCCCGTACTCTACATTGGGTGCCCGTGAGCACCCAATCTTACCCAAAACTGTTCCCGTACTCAAAGTTTGTTGAAAACGATTGTGAGAAAACAACATTCTTCTTCTTCTTGCACGAAACAGCCCGCAAAATTTCTTCAGGCAGATTGGGAAAACAGTCAAACGAACAGCTGTTTTGAAAAGACAAACAATTAAAAACTGCAAGGAGCTATTATTAAAAGATTTTAAATAAAATAAAAGTAAATGGCGAATAAATAAAGTACTGCTTGAGCTTAACTTACATGCAGACACCATATTCCATGTATTAAAATGTCAAAACACTTCGACGTTTTCTTTTGGTAAAGAATTTTGGCTTTTTGTGTTCCCGTACTTTTGTAAATTTTTAACAATATGTGAGTGAATTTTTTGTTTACTCTGACTTTACCGAACTTTACCCAAAAAGTACGGGATCAAACTTAATATATGTTGTTTGTTTCGTACATATTAAGCTGACATCGCTGGTATGCATGCTACAATCTAAGCAATGAAACAACATGTTTTGATTGTTAACCTTTGATGTTCTACTTCATTTTTATTCTGATTCACCTATATATTAGTTCAATATTGTTTTGGTGAAGTTTTGTCTTCTTCAAAATTTTGATAATATACATAACAGAGCAAATGTTTATGCTATTATATGTTTTGTAATATCATTGGCATATAAACTGCATTCAGCTCATACATATGCAGGCAACAGTAGTTTGCTCGTATGTTAAACATGCCTAAACGTACTGAGATAACATTTATTTTACTATACATATGATAACAATACCGAAAAATTTTTTCTTATATAAATATATGGGGTTTTCATATAAACAATTATTTTATAAAAGAAATAACATTTTTATAAATATATGTATAGACATAAAAAAGTTTTTCTTATAAGTGTGTGTTCAATAGAGAAACCACATGAATGTTATATAATTAATTCTATACAAATTCGAATAAATTAATTAAATCATTTTTCATATCGTTTATTATATTAGATGTTTCGAAAAATGTTTATATCTTAAGTGTACCCATCAAAAAACTTTTTTTGTAAAATCTGTAGTCCACATTCTTATAAACGGTATCTACTGTATTTTCATTGCCTTAAATTGCTATATTATTGCAATTAATTAATTAATAACAAATACAGTCGAAAAACGAAAACATATTTAAGGTTTTTCTATAAATTCAATTCTTGCTAATATGATTTAGTTCAGTTTTTATAAATATATGCATGCGTTTTGTTTTTTGTGTGGTTCAGTACATACATACGTCTTTTTATTATTATTATGCCAAATCGTCGACTTGATTCCAAACCAACCAAACACTTAACATAAATAAACTGTTCTAAAACGTTCATGTATTAAGACCATAGACTAAATAGCACCGTATGTAAATACCACAACTAATAGTGTAAAAACTAGCATATATTTTCAACTGTGATATATATATATATATATATATATATAAATATATATATATATATATATATATATACGGGTTATCCATTTCGTGGTTTCAAAAGTATAGGACTGGAATTCGACATCTGTCAAACTAAGCTCTTAATCTAATTTTTTTCTTTTCAGTTGAAAGTCTGACATTGACGAAAATGGATCGCTTAACAATCACACAACGCATAAAAATTATCAAAACATACTACAAAAATGGTGACTCTGCAACAGTCATATATCGTGATTTAAGAGGAGATTATGGTTTACCTAATCGTCCAACAACTGGAGCGGTTACAAATATTGTAAAGCCTGTGCATCATCGTTTTGCTCGTTCCGCTGAAAATATCGCTGCTGTAAGTGAAAGTGTTGCCGAAGACCCGAATGTGTCGATTCCTCGTCGTTCTCGGGAATTAGGACTGTCTTACGGCACATTATGGCGTATTTTGCATTTAGATATACACCTGCATCCATATAAAGTCCAGCTCACACAACAATTGAAGCCAGCTGACCATTCACAACATCGTAGATACGTGGAATGGGTGCTTGAACAACAGGCGGTGGATGGCGCTTTTTCGAACAAAATTGTCTTCAGTGATGAAGCACATTTCTCACTCAATGGGTATGTTAACCCATTAGATGTCAAACGAAAACTGGCTATAAAATTATAAATTTATGTTTATTATTTATTTCAAATAGGTGCAAAAGAACATAAAAAATAAAAAAAAAAATTTTTAGAACAGGTATTTTGTGGTGTACTCAACTGAGTACACTGACCTCTTACGTGTGAAAATTTTCGAAACATTCTTTTTCCACGCAAAGAATTCTTAGGCACTTTTTACATTGCCAGCACTCTCTTTAATGGCAAATAACGCACCGTAGCTGGTTTTCAGTATTAGAGGGTTGGTGTATAGCTCCTTTTCCAGACTGTCGCAACTTCTTCCAACCTTGTCGTAGATAATAGCGTGTCATATGACGTCGAAGATTTATTTCATCTATGAGGCTCTCGTTAGCTAGTGCCCAGCGTTAGCAATGAAAAGATCTAACATATAGATAAATAGGACCCACCACCCTTTTTGCCATGTACAGCAATCCTTTATAATTATATTGACTGATCGATTTTGTCAACACTACCCATGTTTTTGATATAATTTTGGAATAATTGAGGTATCACCGCATCAATACTTTCACGCTTGTTTGAGCACCATCGCTTAACCTTTCCTAGCTGAATAATTGTGCCATAACTGCTTCCTATTGTACAAATACTGCTGTCCTTCCATCCTACAAATTACGTCATGTCTTCGTCTACACCTTTTTCTTCGTCAGATAGTGCTCTAGGGTCAGGTAGAATAATTGCCATTAAAAATTTTTCGGCCTAACTATTACATAATATGCTAACAACAGCTTCTTGAAGGCCATTGAAGCAGTTTTGGACAGAAAATGAATTCTACTCGTGGCAAAAATCTAACAAAAATAAATAAATTTTTACTTATGCATGTTGTCATTGTACTCAAGCGAGTACAGTCCAATATTTACGTTTCTAGTTTTATTACCTTTTAAAAAAACAGCTATGTTTTTTGTCTGTACGATAGACTGATATATTTTTTATGATAATAGCTCAAAACGAGCAAAAAAAAAATTATTACAGTCTTATATATTATTAAAATAACTGGCTTAGCTCCACACGCTTTTGGGCCCCAAATCAAATTGATGATATTTCATATAAAATAAAAATCCACACACAAATTTCTTTTCAGCAGCTCTTAATAATATTCTAGTGAAACAAAATACCAGAACAATGATTGTATTTTTTTTGTTTTAACTTAGCTGTTAGCAAAACTTCAGCTGTACTCAATTGAGTACAGTGACCTCTAATGGGTTAATAAACAAAATTGTCGTATTTGGGGTTCTGAGAAATCTCAAGTAATTGAAGAGAGGCCATTACATCCAGAAAAAGACACTGTTTGGTACGCTCTTTGGTTCGAAGGTGTGATTGGACCTTACTTCTTCGAAAACGACGATGGAACAACTGTCACCGTCAATTCGGAGCGTTATGGTCATATGATTACCGACTTGTTTTGCCTGCTATTGAAGCATGCGACTTGGAGAATATGTGGTTTCAACAAGACGGTGCCACATGCCACACAACTCGAGCGAATATGGCTTTATTGCAAGAGACATTTCCTGGCTGCGTAATATCTCGTCGTGGCGATATCAACTGGCCACCAAGCCTTTAACTCTTGAACACTTAAAAACCAACATTCGTCAAGGTATGACTGAGATACTGCCCAATATGTGTCAAAAAGGGGTCGAATATTACCTCAAAAGATTCAATGCTTGCAACACTTCGCGTGGTGGTCATTTAAATGATGAAGTGTTTTACACATAATGTCAACGTTCAAACTGTATAATAAAAAAGAAATATCATGAAAAAAATATTTTATATGTGTTTTATTTACGTTTAATTTTGAAAGCGCAAAATGGAAGACCCTATATATATATATATATATATATATATATATATATATGTATAAATATATATATATATATATATATATATATATATACATATATATATATATATATATATATATATATATATATGTATATATATATATATATATATATATATATATATGTATATATATGTATATATATGTATATATATATATATGTATATATATATATATATATATATATATATATATATATATATGTATATATGTATATATATATATATATATATATATATATATATATATATACATATATATATATATATATATATATATATATATATATATACATATATATATATATATATATATATATATATATATATATATACATATATATATATATATATATATATATATACATATACATATACATATATATATATATATATATATATATATATATATACATATATGTATATGTATTAACAATTTTTTAGTGTTTCACCACTTTTAATATATATTTTTATGATAGACGTCGGCCAAATTATTTGTTGGGTGTTGTAACTGCTCCTTGGTGCCTGTGAGAGCACCATAACATACTTATATATTAAAAATTATCAATACATATGCCAATTGGTATTCTTATGATATTCACTAATTAACCGTAAAGGAATCTGATACAATTTGCTTCAGTAGTATAATCTAAATAAACTCAATTTTACTTCCACCTTTGTCTCAGCAAAGGTTGCTTTTATTGACACTTCACATCCCGCTTGTGCGGCAAGACTGCTATAGACAGCTTTTCTGTATTAAATTCGCCACTCACAATTGCCAGTACCCACTAGGTGTACCAATATATTGTATGAATTCGTTGATCGTATGTAAGCAAGCGAGCAAAATTCTTTTCTGTCATATTCTATTGTTCACGTTGAAAAGAAAAATATGTACAATAGTTTTCTAGCCGAAGCACAACCGAAGTTAAACACGACCAATTATTTGTGCTTGTCGCTAAATGCTAACCTCATTGATGCGTCGGCATGATTCGGTGGTTGGAAAATTGTTATTCTGTGTTTTGATCAATAAGTGTGAAGTTGAAAATTGTTAAATAAAAAATATCGTTTGCATAGATTTTCATGGAGAAAAGTGAATTTTTAAATATATCAGTAGTTTTTTTGTTTTATAAAATAAATGTAACGAAAATGAAACAATATGTAAGATTATTTTTTATTTCATTATTAAAGTAGATATGCGTAATGTTTACAATAATATTTTTTAGATTAAAGCAATGAGGTGCATACCATTTTGCGGTTTCAAAATTAAACGTAAATAAAACACATATAAAATATTTTTTTTCATGATATTTCTTTTTTATTATACAGTTTGAACGTTGACATTATGTGTAAAACACTTCATCATTTAAATGACCACCACGCGAAGTGTTGCAAGCATTGAATCTTTTGAGGTAATATTCGACCACTTTTTGACACATATTGGGGAGTATCTCAGTCATAACTTGACGAATGTTGGTTTTTAAGTGTTCAAGAGTTAAAGGCGTTCAAAAAAATTTAAGACGTAATTTGGGTCACAATGTCATTATGACCTAGAAGAGCTTTAAAGAACATGCAAAATTTTTTTCAGTACTTTCAGGTAAAAAACACTTAATATTTCGACTCAATGTAAATTTACAACAAAATTTTAACGATTTCAGAAGCGGTCTCAATGACCAATATTAACAGTGTTGGGCCAGCGGATGAACACATAAGAAAAGCAGTACAAATGCAGAAGAGGCGCATATTCAAAAACATGTTGCTGGAGAGGAAAGCTAAAACATCTGCCGATGTGAATTAATGTTTTTTTGTTTTCATGTTAATTTAACGTTTTATACTTTCTTTTGTTTTTTACATTTAGATGTATGACATTGTTTTTTATGTGAATTAAAGTTTTTGTTCTATTAATGTTAGTTTTATAAGATGCAGTGAATTAAAAAGATACAATATTATATAAAACCATAAACTCTTAAAGAGATATTTAATATATCATTACTGAGCATTTACGAAGAAGTTCATTATCCAAAACTAACGAAAACGTTCATTATTTAACAGCAACGTGGCCGTTCACTCGGCTTCAGTGTAGTATGTTTGCGAATGAAAACTATGACGAACATTCGTCAGTGTTTTCGTCAACGGAATGTAAGCGAGAGTGTGGCGATTGTATACTTCCAATGACAATTCCATGTTAAATTAGTACGCACTGCGTAGGTATTGCCGAGTAAGTACAGGTCATTGCTTTGTGCATAATGAAATAATGACTTATGGAATGTATCCCCGGACAAGCGGGATGTAACATTGTGTTTATTCTGCTTAAATATAAATTGAAACTATAAATATGTATGTACATATGAAAGTATAATAAAGAAATATGACTGATATAATTACATATTACATATGTAGATGCTTGCAACACAATTTAGTATCTGTAGATGAAACATTATAATTTAAGGATTTTCAATCGGGATTTATATCACAAGACCTTTTAAAATATATATATATATATATATATATATATATATATATGTATGTATACATACATATATATATATATATATATATATATATATATATATATATGTATAAGACTATAATGGTGCATGGAGAGCTCATGAAGTATTTCATAAAACAAGAATAGTTTTTTAGGTTTTTTCAAAGTTCACGTGCCAAATAATTGGTTATATGCAGAGGAAGTTTTAGTGCTCTCTAGATGTGACGGTTTTGCAGTCAATTAAAATAACATTTCTTTATATATATCCCATTTTCTTAAGCCAACTGAAGATATATTTGGAAAGGAAAAATTAATTTTGCTATTCAAGACCAGCAGATTCATATATGATGCTATTTGCTGGTTCCTAAAGAATATAATTATCACTTTAAAAGTATCGAAGAGTCTTTACGGAATGAATTAATTTAATTAAATTATTCATTTAATTGAGCGAGGTGAATTTTTCGTTCAATTGAGCGTTTTTAGTTCAGTTGTTTCTGTTACTTAATTGGATCTGTCTCTTTCATTACTTGGGGGTTACACGATCAAGTTTTGCCTTTAAATTTTTAATACACTCAAACTTTTTTACCAACACACTCATACTTTTAAAAATTGAAACAAGCTTGTTTGCAATTTCTCTTTCCAGCTGAGTGTTTCAATGTACGTTCAAGAAAACAGCTGATTACAATTCTTTAGAATTACATTTCATATTAATTTTGCCGCCATAAGTTTTTGTATTGCCTTTATACACATATTCTTCCACAATTTTAAACATTTAAGTGCAATATTATAAATGAATAAGAGAGTGAAATATGTTTGTGAATAATAATACTAAATATAATTATGTGTTTCGGTTCATAGAGCTGTACAGAAGTCATGACACCTTATGGAACATGAATCTCTCATATAGGCGAAACGATTTAAACGTGAAGGCCTATGAATCTATTGTTTTCTTGGCGATGCCATCTTGAAATTAAATTGCTTTAAAGCTGCGTGCAGCCTACGTCGCAGTTGTCAATTTAAATGAATTTTGACGAGCAGTATGTGTGAAAAACTTGAAAGGAAAACTTGATCGTGAGGCTGCAGGGTTAGCTCTTTTCAGTGTTTGTATCTCAAAATCAATATAAAAAAATAAATTTATTCACTCATGTGTTGAGGCATACAGGGGTATAGTGCTTTTTATTGTTAGAGTTGTCAGATAAAAAATTTAAAACATCATCGATATGAAAGATGGAGAGAAAATTTATATCTTAAGAAAGCTTAGATTCAGTAACCGCCGAGATTCGACGATGTTTATGACAAACTGAAATATAAAACTGAATTGTTATGAAATTAAAAATTTGATATATTGCCAGTCTAGTTAAAAAATTTAATTTGTTTTAAATTTTTGCAAACTACTGATGATTTCGTAAAGCACCATTAAGATGCATATATACAATACCTTAAATTACAGGTATTGCAACAATTCAGGTATTATATATATTGCACACCTACAACATTATAAAGACCAAAGTTTGCATATTGAATAGGATAGAGAGGTCTTCATTATAAATGTAAATATATAAAGTATTTTAGAAGTTGATCGACTGTATATATTTAAGGATGTGTGAATATAAATATGTATATATATATATATATATATATATACATATATATAAATATATATATATATATATATATATATATATGTATATATATATATATATATATATATATATATATATATACATATATATATATATATATATATATATATATATGTATATATATATATATATATATATATATGTATATATATATATATATATATATATATATATATATATATATATATACACATATATGTATATATAGATGTATATATATATATATATATATATATATATATATGTATATATATATATATATATATATATATATACTAGCGAACCCCCTGCACACTCCGTAGTGCAAAAAAGAAAATAAAAAAGTTAATTCGAATTCATTTAAATCAGTGATAAACGGCTTTTATTGTAATGCTCTGTGGTAAACAACATTTGTTGTTTTTCCATTTTCGGTGTAAATATACAAAACCGATGGTTTGCCAACGCGAGTTAATTCCTTGTCTAAGGAATGAGTCAAAAAATATATATTTTATTTTTTTGCTACACCGAAACGTGTGGTTCTTTATTAATAATATTCTTAAGA
This sequence comes from Linnaemya vulpina, assembly GCA_963675445.1. NCBI lineage: Eukaryota > Metazoa > Arthropoda > Insecta > Diptera > Tachinidae > Linnaemya > Linnaemya vulpina. Next base: position 4,835,314 of record OY776281.1, on the reverse strand, counting down.
CTGATTACAATTTGTTTCTTAACATCTATTTATGGTAACAATTTTCTTTATCCTTTCTTACAGCTAGGTATTTTAATCTGCACGAAAACATGTTTTCCACTTGTTCTTTGTTAAGTACCTTTTTTATCAGTAGAAAATGTGTTTTCGATTTCACTTTGTTTCGGTCATGTTTGTTCATGCCCTTTGACTTATTACTTTACATTTTCTTATGAGTACAGCTGGGTTTAATAATATAATTCTTATCTATTACAGTTAGTAATATTGTTCTTATCTATTTTCTATTTAAAGGGTCAGACCTTTGTCCTCCACGTATTGCTATAGTGGAAATGCTTTGTAGATAATGTTTTAGGTGCAGATGGTGTGACGGGTGTTAACTCTCCCCTGTGTTAAAAAGAAACGTCCTCGTTTCATACTTTAGTCTGAAGTCTGGGTAATTCTGCTTCATAATATCTGTTATACAATTCTTGTTTCCTTTTTTCTTGTTGTGATATGTAACACTTGCAAAGCTGTACTAAAAAGTAAATTATTACTAATAGTATAGTAAATATTAAAATTATGTATAGTATGCTTCTTAATAGGTGTTCTTCCAACGGAATGAATAATGTAGATAATTCTTGAATATTTGTAAATTTATTCTCTGAGTTTGTATATAGGATTTCGAGTATACTTAATTCTTCATTATGTCTTTTATGAATGATGTCATAAATTCTTTGTTTTTCGTTAGAGTATATCTTACCATCTATAGTTATATTTTGGACAACTGTACCAAATGTGGTCCATTTATAGTTAAATTATTTAACGTGTGTTTATTGTCGATAAAAATGTTTCCGTTGCCGAAGTCTTCAATGTCTGGGTTGTTCTCCAGTCTTGTTTTACACAGCTGATTCATTGTTTAAAATGGTTAATGTACAATTATCTTTAGATTCAATTTCACATATATGGGAACCAATAATATTTTTACATTTAATTACTCAACAATATGTTTTTGAAATTTAGCTACGTCTTTACTTCTTCTATGCGTCCTGGAGTAAATAATGTCTCCTTTTTTATATTGGATAACCTTGCGGTCTTTATTGTGGTAGGCTAAAGTTTTTGTTTGAACTTGTTTGATTAAATTGTATATATGAGGATACCCCTGCTGATTAAAAAACACGTCCTCGGGTTTTTCTTTAGTGACTGAATGTATAATCTTGTTATACTGGCGAACCGCTTCGAATATTTTTTCGTCAGGAGCAGTGATTCCTTTCTGGGATAATAAATTTGCGAGTTCGATAATTGTACTATGTATACGCTCGACTTGACCGTTAGTTGTTGAATGAAATGGGGCTGTAACTACATGTTGTATTTGTAGTCTATCGTATATTTGATTTGCTAGAATACCATTAAAACTTGCTTCGTTATCAGTGACGACAAATTTGGCGTTGGGGTAAGTGAGAGACAGAATTTCATCAATATTTTTATACATGTCTTTCTTTGTTGGGATGTGTCGTATATGACAAAATTTAGAGAACTTGTCTAAACTAGTTATAAACATTTGTCCGCCAAAATAAAATATATCTATGTGTATATGCTCACCAGGTTTTGTAGGTATTGGTGCTTTGCCAATAGGAATTTTATTAGGTTTTCTGTCGTATTTATGAGTTGGGCATGATTCACAGTTACTACTGATTTCATAGCACTGCTTTTTTAACTCAGGCCAAAATTAATCTCTTTCTAATTCTGAAATATTATTTCGTACGTTTCTATGAGCTCTCTCATGAATTTGTTTAACTAATTGTTTCTGTCTTTCTTCGTCTAATATATCTTCAACTAAATTGTTCGCTTTTACAAATTTTACTGTAGGGAAGGTTTCTTTCAATAAGTACCTAATACTAAACATTATTTCTGAATCCACTAGTAATGCATTAATTACCTTTGGTCTCAGAATTAATTTCATGTTACTTATCAATTTTTCGTTGGTAGTGAATTGAATATGGTGACGTCTGAAATTAAAAATATATTTTGATTCTAGTAAATCTTCGTTGGCGTGTGTTAGAATTATTTGATTTTTAAAATGATTCAAGGGTTTAGGACTTTCTTGTATAATATTAATTGGTGAACTTTGGGCTGAATGCTGAGATTCATTCCTACTTGAGTTTATTTGTTGTCTTGACAACGCGTCAGCAACTATATTCTGGTGTCCAGGTTTATATAATATTTTTGCACCATATTCCTCAATAAAATTTTTCCATCGTTTCAACTTTGTATTTGGATTTTTATCAGATTCAGAAAATATTAATGACTGATGATCTGTATAAATTGTTAAATCTGCTATTCCATATAAATAATTTCTCAACTTTTGCAAGGCACAGACTATGGTCAAAATTTCTTTCTCATTTGTTGAATAATTTTGTTCAGTCTCGCTTAGAGTTCTGGAAATAAATGCAATGGGTCTTTGTTTCTGTGATAGTACAGCGCCTATAGCAAAATTGCTTGCATCGGTAGTTAACTCGAAAGGTTCTTTGAAATCGGGTTGAAATAATTGTACTTGGGCTTCAAGCTCGTCTTTTTTTTTATTCATTGCTTCTAGAGCAGGTTGATCTAATTTTATATTTATTTTTGCGCTCTGATTTTTTGATATACTTCCGTTTTCTCCTCTCAAAAATGTTGTTAAGAGTTTAACAATTGCAGCGAAATTTTTGACAAATTTCCTGTAATAACTGGCTAAGCCTAAGAAGGATCTTAACTCTTTTAGTGTAGTTGGAGTAGGATAATTTCTAATTGCCTGTATTTTTGTGGGATCTACAGTGATTCTATTATGTTTAATTATGTGACCTAAATATTCTATTTCTTCTTTAAAGAAGTGAGATTTTTCATTTGAAATCTTCATATTTGCTTTGTGCAAAGCGTTAACTATAGTCTCGATATGTTCAATGTGTTCCTCAGGTGTGGAAGAATATATTAGTACATCGTCAATATAGACGTATGCAAATTTACCTATGTATGGCCTCAAAATATCATCGACGCATCGTTGAAAAATTGAAGGAGCATTCTTTAACCCGAATGGCATCCGAAGGAATTCATACTTAGCGCCGTTGATTGAGAAAGCCGTTTTTTCACGGTCTTTTTTTTAATTCGAATTTGGTGGAATCCTGATTCCAAATCTAATGTTGTGAAAATCTTTGCTTTACCTAAGTGTTGGATAGTCATATTCACATCTGGGATGGGATATCTATCTGTAATTGCCTGTGCGTTCAATTTTTGAAAATCTACGACCATCCGCCGTTTAGGTTTACCTTGGTCATCGGTACCTTTTTTTGCTACTGTCCAGATGGGACTATTGTAGGGACTTCTACTAGGTTGTATAATTTCGTTACGCAATAGATCCTGGATTTCTTTATTAATAAATTCATTATCAGAGTACGGATATGGATATTGTTTTGTCCATATAGGTTCATCTGACTTTGTTCGAATAGTTCCTTCAATAGTAGTGGTGTATGGTAGTTTTTCATTCGTGTATGAATTTTTATTCATAATTTCTTCTATTCTTTCCTTGTAATTTTCATTGTTCACTGTAAAATTTATTTTATGCATTTTTTCTTTACATCTATACTTGAGTCTATTATTAATTAAATCTATAGTTGTCCTATTTCTTTTAGTCCTTGCATTCCTAATATCATATCTGACCCTGTCAATGAATCTATTTCAAAGAATGTCAACTCATAATTTAGTAGATTTATCAACTTTTTACTTTTAACATATGAATACCCGTGTAATGTTCTTACTTTTACAGGAGTATCTAATATTTTACTATAACCTATTTTACAGTTCATATCTATATAATTATTTGTTGCACCGCAATCTATTAATATATTGATGGTCTTACCCGTTTCTCTATCGTGTCTTTGTAGATGAGGTAAACCATCCTTTAGTCTAAAAAAGCTACTTTCGTGTCTTCATCTTCATCGTACTCAGCTCTAGTTGAATTGACTTCGACCTCCTCTCTAGTGTTATTAATTCTTTGTTGTTTATTAGGATTAAAGTTGTTGTTGGAGTGATTGAATTCTCTCTTGAAGGGTTGATTTTGTCTGAAGGGATTGTTGTACCTTTGGAAATGTGTTGGTTGACGAACATTTCTGTCACTTGTATCCACTTCCATTGGTTTTACTGGAGGTTGTCTTTGGATATATGGTAGCTGATGATTTGGGTTGTATTGCACATTTGGTCTATACTTCCGCTGTTGATGGTGTGGTTTCCGTTGGAACCGTTCTTGAGTCACTGGATGTGGTCGATGTGCTTGTGTTGGTGTATCGAACTGTAAATTTCTGTCATCGTGGTAGATAGTACTTGCAGTTGCATATGCGGTCTCCAAATCTTTCGGATTTTGAGCGTAAAGTGTACCCACTGTGTATTTGGAGTTTAAGCCAGTAATAAATGTCCTGACGGCTTCTTGATTAGCGAATGCTTTCATGGTTCTATCGCCTTGTTCCATCTCAATTTTTGATAAAATTAAATTCAATGCTTCATTTATGCATGAATGATATTCGGCCAAATCTTTTCTTCCTTGTGATATCTTCTTCATCTCTTCAAGTAAAACGTACATTGGACGTTGGTCGGCATATGTATAATCAAGTCTATTTATTATCGAATAGAAGTTGAATATAGTGTTGTGGTTGATTAGTATATCTACAGCCACACCTTGAATTTTTGCTCGTACAATAGCAAGTGCTGTATAGTATGTTGGTGTGTTTTCAAAGTTTTTAATGGTTTCCATATGTGTCCATGCGGATGATCTCCAGGCACGGTATTTCTTTTTGTCTCCGTCGAATATTGGTAGAGTTTTAAACACTTCAAAATTTATTTGGCTTTCAGTTGTTATTCCACTTGAGCATGGAGTCAATTGTACTGCCGCACGGAGGGTTAGAATAGCCTGTTTTCTTGGATTAATTAAAAAAAAAATTTTAAGTATTGTCAAAATTTTTTGTACCCGGTTAGAGTATATGAAATTCTACATCACTTGTCGTTTAAATAAATGTCAAAAGTGCTCTGGTGTTTTTGTAGTGAAACTTCAAAGTCAAACTTTATAGAAATTTTTGTGCAAAAAAGGCTGAAAAAAAGTGAAAGCTTTCCCGTTGAAAATTTTATTTATTTTAAAAAGTATTGCAAAAGTTAACAAATTTTCATTGGAACCATCAAGTTCAGGTTATTTTGCAAATACTTCGTTAACATTTGGGTGTCAAATTGTGTGTGGAAGTGTTTTAGATTTAGTTATTTATATTGGAAATGCCAAAAAAATTAGCATTTTTATAGTTTAAATGGATAAATAGTTATTATTCGTCCATATTCGTGCCATAATTTTTAGTTTATATTAAAGAAGACATAAATCTCTATTATATTGCAAAATTTTACGCTGCCTTTTTGTGCCTTTTAGAAGCTATGCATTGTTTAATGCAAGTGTTGCAGCAGTCAAATTAGCTAAAAATCACATTGATCTCGCGACTGCTGCTGTTGTTGTGTATTGTGTTTTGTTGTTTTTCTTGTTACTTTTTTCCATTTATTTGTGCTCTTCTTTTCAGTATGTTAATGATGTTATTTTTGTTTCTTTTAATAATATTCTTTGTTTCAATAATAGTTTGTTTTTGTTTATTTTAATAATATTCTTTGTTTTGACAAACAGTGATCGTGTTGTACAGTTTTAAGTAATCGGGTAAAAGGGATTTTTGAAAGGTTTTTTTTTGTATTAGAATTATTTTTTGTTTTTTATAGAAACAAGTTCGAACGTTGTTTTTTATACTCGTAGAAGCTTATTTGATATTATGATGAATTCAAGCGCTCAAACAATGAATGACAAGATGAAATTTTTGTCTGAAGAAATCAAAAAACGCACCAACTGCTCTGAGGATAATATGTGTGATTTTAATATAAGAATGGATGTTTTCTTTTATGAATTTAAATTTAGGTGGAATAGAGCGCATAGAATGGAAATGAGGTTTATTGCTCAAAATAAAATCTGGTTGGAATCCTCTATTGGTTTTACTCTTGCCCCGACTGCAAAACGTGGTCGAAAAGAAATTAGTTTTACCGAGTCCAGTGGTTGGAGTAAATATAAAAAAACAAAGATTTTAAGAGACACCATATCATTGTCAGAGTTACTTTATGCTTCACAGGTTAAATTACAAAGCGCAGGTTATGTCGAGGAATCAAAAGTGTTGCGAGCCATATATGAAAAATGTAGCAAGGACATAAATTAAAAAAAAAAGTTGAAACAACCACTTCCCACCTTGAAAATATCGAATACAAAAGCTTTGGCCGTTTTTGTAGAAGCTAAACTGACACGAAATCAATACAATGTTGTTAGACAAGCTACTCCTCAAATATTTCCCTCCTACAACAATATTCAAACTGAAAAACAAAAAACTGACCCAGAATCGACCAGCTTTAAAATAAGCGAGACCTCCGTTGAAGTAACTTTACAAGGTCTTCTTAATCACACAGCGAAGCGACTAATAGAACTTCAACAAACTGTTATTGACTCATTAGGCATTACGAACTCGAATGTAGTACTATATTCAAAATGGGGCTTTGATGGAAGCTCTGGCCATAGCTCATACAAACAAGCCTTTCATGGATCTGATGCTAGTGATTCATCAGTTTTTTTAACCACAATTGTACCACTTAGGCTTATGTTTGAGGAGAAGGTAATTTGGCAAAATCCACGGTCGTCTTCAACTAGATTTTGCAGACCCTTGAAAATTGAATTTACCAAAGAAACCGCATATGTGTCAATTAGTGAACAAAAAAGAGTTGAAGAGGAAATACAGAATTTAACCTGTTCAACTGTCACGATTGGTGAGAAAGTTGTACATGTTTTCCACAAATTAACTTTGGCAATGGTAGATGGAAAAGTTTGCAATGCCTTAACAGAAACCACATCAACACAAAAGTGTTACTTATGTGCCTCTACAAGTAAGGATTTTAATAATATAGAAGCCATGATCCAAGGACCTGTGCATGTAGACAATTTAAGATTTGGCCTTTCCATTCTTCATGGCTGGATTAAATTTTTCGAATGTCATTTGCACGTGGCATATAAAATACCTTTACAAAAGTGGCAGGCTAGGACTGATTCTGAAAAAAGAACAGTAGCTGAAACAAAAAAAGAAATTCATAAAAAATTTAAAGAGAATATGGGATTAATAGTTGACCAACCCAAACCTGGTTTTGGAAACACGAATATGTAGCGTGTTCGCGCGAGTTAACACCCGTCACACCATCTGCACCTAAAACATTATCTACAAAGCATTTCCACTATAGCAATACGTAGAGGACAAAGGTCAGACCCTTTAAATAGAAAATAGATAAGAACAATATTATTAACTGTAATAGATAAGAATTATATTATTAAACCCAGCTGTACTCATAAGAATATGTAAAGTAATAAGTCAAAGGGCATGAACAAACATGACCGAAACAAAGTGAAATCGAAAACACATTTTCTACTGATAAAAAAGGTACTTAGCAAAGAACAAGTGGAAAACATGTTTTCGAGCAGATTAAAATACCTAGTTGTAAGAAATGATAAAGAAAATTGTTACCATAAATAGATGTTAAGAAACAAATTGTAATCAGTCTTAAGAATATTATTAATAAAGAACCACACGTTTCGGTGTAGCAAAAAAATGAAATATATTTTTTTTGACTCATTCCTTAGACAAGAAATTAACTGGAGGCTCAACCGGGATCTTTTAGTTAAATTAATGCTAAAGGATTCTAAAAGCCACTTAAGTGAACACTGCACTTTCGATCCTTGAAACAACATTATCCTGAAAGGAAAAGGGTTATAATTAATCAAGAGACAAAAAACACAGTGAGTACAAAAGGACTTCCAAGACAAAAAAGAATAGTCTAATAAAGTAAAAAATCAGCACCACGTATCCTGAAAAAGCGGGATAAAGTAAATTCATTGGAATACAGTAGAATCTTGTATTCACGACAATCCCTTGAAATAAAAAATAAAACTGGAGATCCAGACTAGTAAAAGACAAAAGATTTTTGACCTAGTAAGAGGAATAATCCCACATACAGATAGAAATAAAATATCTGTCCAAGATTTAGCAACCCTACAAGCTCAAATTGCTACACTAGTAGCCGCTCAAACTGAGACGCAAAGAACTCTCACAGCATTAAAAATTAACAGAGCATTCAATATAGAACCGGCATACAGTGGGTTAGAATAGCATGTTTTCTTGGATCAAATCAGGGAAGCTATGTTCGGATAATTTTTCTTTATTTTTCAGTTAATACCATTAAAACAAGTAAAAAAAAAAATGTTTTCTAAGTATATTTGAGTATAATTTTATTAAATAATGCCAAATATCAGTGTAGTTATATAGTGCAAGGAGTACATATTAGAACTTAAACATTACATTTTATACATCTTAAAGTTAATCATCAACATCATCATCATCATCATTATAATCATCGTTATCATCATCATCATCATCGTTATCATCATCATCATCATCGTCATCATCATCATAATCATTAGCAGCATCAGCAAGTTCAACATCACTGTTCTTGTTCGGAGCTGCAGGTACAATTAAATCAATTGCCTCCTCTGGCAAGCTTTGAACCTTCTTTGTAGGCAATTTTTGCATGCTTGAAATAATTTGGTCAGAGGTTATTAAAAATATTAAAAATGTCTTGGTTTGATTTTCCGCGACTGCACTTTCGTGAATGAAACTCCCTATATTTTTTAAAATCTTTATTTCGAGCTTCTTGCGCTTCTTCTGATAACTGCCCAATAGGTAAAATGGCATTTGACACAATTTCGGGTCCGTGAATAAAATACTTGTGCAAAGTGGGAGGCATATTGTACCAAGGATACGTTTCAACAAAAAGTCGTCCTGTATTGTGTGCATATATTTTAAATTTTTCATTATTAATTTCATGGCCACTAGATACAGCAATAACAACACGTGCATTTTTTTTATTAAATTAACATCTATTTTTGTTATTTCGGCAGATTTTTCAGCGTTTTGAAAAAAACGTCTTGCCGTATTCCCATCACACTTTCCATTTTTGGAAAGTGTGATGAGAACTGTCTATTTGAGAAGACGGGATGCACTAAATTCACTCCACAAATTTCTAAAGATTGGCCTTGCGCCTAATTAATGGTAATCGCATATGCAAGGCGTACGGGAAACTAAAGTTGTTAAATTCAAATGGTATATCAAACGGAATCATTGGGATACGTGGAATGAATATATCTTCGACTTTTAATTTTCCAGTTAAAATAGTTCCTTCAATTACACAAGCCATCAACCTTTTAATAGCAAGTCTTGTACCATTACACATACGTGGTTGATTGATATTACGAAGCATAATAATAGTGGCTCCAACTTTCTATTGGAGATTATGCGGAGGCAATTGTGGTAAGTCCAACGAATTCAAAAATTCTGTTGGATAATTCAAAACATCTTTTTCATTGATAACAGTATCGACAGACTTGTACAACACCAGTTCGCCAGAAATCTTTGATTGTATAGTCATATTTAATTCAGTAACATCTTTGGTCTTTGCCGCTAAAATCGCTCTGGCACTCAAGTATGCATGGCATGTATATTGTTGTGCTATATTAGTGAAGCACATTCAATTAATTCCTTCTTTGACTGTGGGAAACGGAAAAAAGCATTTTGGCAATGACATCAATCCAGTGTCATCAATAGGCATTGCACCGTCCCCAATTTTCGGCAATTGCTTAGAGAACTTATCAGCAGATGGATCATTCTGCAACTGAAAACGAACGTTGGTAGTAACTTTCAATATTTTAACAAATCTCCATAAATATGAAGACTTTAAGCAAGCGTTAATTCCATCGGCAGCTGCCGATCTAGGAATGACGGGCAATGTTTGCCTAAAATCGCCTGGCAATAAAATCAACGCACCACCAAACAACTCAGAGTTATCTCGGAATCCTTCATTGTTCTTTCCAAAGCTTCAACACATTTCTTATTCGCGTACTCAAACATATGACGTGGGCTGTGCATGGACTGTGTATCATATTTTGCACAACAATATCATATAATTCAGGATCACTTATTTTATCTGGAATTTCAGAACATATAACATTATGAACTTCATGCGATGTGATTTTATTCACCAACCATATGGAAATGTGAGCGTGTGGCAAACCACGCTTTTGCCACTCCACAGAATACCTCCAGAGCTTCACTTCAACAAACACTTTAGATTTCACGCTGAAACCCATAAGCGCTTTCAATTTCTGCTTAAAAACACGGGTAGTGATATCATGGCGGTCGGTAGGACTTTGGCCAGAGAATAAATTATCTTTAATGTCACTCCATTGCGGATTACACCTAAATGTTATAAATAAATCTGGGCGACCGTAATGACGTTCATAAGTCATTGCATCATGCGCATACTCATGCATATGGGCTGTGCATAATGTATTTAAATATTTAAGTTTTTAGTGATGTGTCTATATGTAATTTGCTTCATAGATCCCCGAAGTTGTGATTTAGAATAGCTAAGTATATAAGTAAAATTAATGGCTTGACTAAAATTAAATTGTAATGAATTTAAAACTAATTGTATTTCAGTTTTTCAAACTATTAACTCAAATATTTCCAAATGATTGCAGTGTTCACTAAAATGGCTATAGCTCATGAACCAATACACATGCACAAACCGTATATACCTAAAAACCTTGGTATTCGTATCACCTTTCATATAAATATGGCGATCTAGAAAGTCTTATAATGTTATTTGCTACTAAGTCCTCTATTTCCTGATTAACGAATTTTACCATAGCCATATTGATAATATCTGGAATAAACCGAATCTTCGTCCCTAGTTTTTATACTTGCAACAACCGCAGTATTGTATAGAAGTGCCTCGTCAGGGTTAGCAAAACACCTTCAGACTTCTCTAAGACCATTACAAATTTATCGCGAACGTTTTCCGGAACAATGTCAAAATTAACTGAGGTATAGTTATTTTCATTGCAATAAAAAACCTCAACTTTTCGCGACTATCCTCATATGTCAATTTCTGGTGTCTTTATGTGCTTTAATTTCCTTGAGATGCTCTAAACCTATGATACCATCAAATCCATCTCCATGGATGGATTTGACTAAAAGGGGAGTTTTAACGTTTATTTCAAGAGGGAATATTTTCAAGTCTTTGATATAATTTTTGGATGAATTTAGTTTTCTTCCTCCAAGTTCCCTTTCCACATAGGGCAGGAGGGGCCTATGTCTAAAAATTAACCTGGTCTTCTTCATTTTATTCGGTAATGTAGTCTGCTAACTCTTCAGGCGGAGTATTATTTTCAGCCTGATTTCCCGCTAAATGGTAATTTCTATGCGTATAATTAGAAACCTGAGCTGAGCCTATTGGTTTTCTCTGACCATTAATATTATTTCGAGTCGTACGTGCAGTCCTCATACTTACGTCGGTATCAAAAACTTGAGGCTGAAAACCTGGTGTGAGCTGAAAATTTTGCGCAGGTCGAATACTGTTTCGTAATGGTTCTTGAATTCTTCGATCCGTTTGCCAACGAAAACTATTCCGAGTCATATTATTGTTTTGATAATTTTGTATGAGTGATATTTGTTGTGTTTGAGATCTAATCAGAGAATTATTTGAGGGAACTGTTTGGTTATGAAAAGGATGTCTAAAAAAAATGTGATTTGAAATGGGACTGGGATAATTAGAAGCAATCTGTCCACTCGAACCTGTACTGAAAGAACGGGCAAAATTATATCGACTTCTATTTGTTGTCGTCTCCTGAGCTATTGCTAAGGCTATTGGCAAATCAGTAGGCTTGCATGAAAAGAGAATATCGCACAATGGCTTCTTTAGACCAGAAACAAACACACGAAATGCATCCTGTCTATATTTGTTGTTAAGAGATGCTATTAAATGATTATCCCCCTCATAGGTCATATATAGTTTTATTAATTATTAAATTAAGTTTCTCCTCTACCTCGTTATAGAATTCAACTATTGTTTTCGTGCCCTGAATAAGGGTAGATAGCTCTTGTTCAAGGGTAAAAACCGATCTTTTGTCGGCATAAACGAAGTCCAATCTTTCCAAGATTACGTGAAAATTAAGAACTGTATTATATGTACCCAAAACAGTATCGGCTTTGCCAACTATTTTGTTTTGTAATATGACTACCGTCTGGTAGTATTTTGAGCTCCCTATGTACTGTTCATACAACTTGGGGGCAGTTATTGCGGCTTGACGCCATGAAATGTACTTATACGTATCGCCACAAAACTGGTACCGACTTTACTATAAAAAACAAAATCGGTTCACGCATCCCGGAGAACATCAATTACTAACACAACGCAACTTATATATATATATATATATATATATATATATATATTGTAAGTATGTGTTGTGAGGGGTGTTTAATGTTTTTATCCTATAGGATTCTTAATTTATTAAAGAGCCTTAGAATCGATAGTCGGCTCTATATGATGGCAAAGTCAATTGCCGAACTGAGAAATAAAATGCTTCTGTTTTAGAGTCAAGATTATTTCTAAATTTTATTAATAAAACCTTCAGCTTATATACTATTCTTATTCTATATATTACAATAACAATTCTTATTTCTATTTCTTATTTCAATATCAATCGCAATATCATATTGATTACTACTAACCCAATTTGCTTATTTTGCACAATTGCAAATTCGGTCAGTGAACTTGTTTCATAAATGTAACCTAATTTTTATTTTGTGTTTATGTCAGTTTGTTTTCTTTATAGTTTTTTTGTTTGCTCTAATTTTTGTATTTCCGTGTGGTGTCATATTTATGATTATATTATGAATGTGCTACAATGTGTATGAATGTACTACAATGTGTATGATTACATTATGAATGTACTACACCCCTACCGTTTAAAGAAAAAAAAATTTTTTATTTGGTAAAAAAAATTTTTTTTTGTCTTAAGTATTAAATTACAATAGTGGTATATAAAATTTAATTACAAAAAAATTTTTCATTGACAATATAATATTACATAATTAAAATAATTTTATTCTATTCTTGTGTACGGTCAGTGGCTTGTTATTTTTCAAAATTGTGATATTTACTTTTTCTGTGTTTATTACTTCAAAAGGACCGATATATTGATTTTCGCTCTTCTTGGCTTTTTCTTTTCTTAAAAATACTTTATCTCCTATTTTTACATTAATATTATTTGTATTCTTATCTTTAATATATTTTTGTTTTATTTTGCTTTCTAATAAGTTTTTATTTGCCATATTATGTGCATGTTTTAATTTAATTTTTAGTTCTGTTAAATAATCTTCATAATTGTAAAATATTTCATTTGACACTGGATCATTTGGCATAGTCGCTAATCTTCCATATACCAATTCAAATGGAGAAAAACCTGTGGCTGAGTGTGGCGTTGTGTTATACGCGAATGTATAGTATGGAATCCATTCATTCCAATTGTATTGTTCCGTGAAGGAACGCATGTATTCATTTAATACTCTATGATTTCTCTCAATGCCACCTAGAGTCTCATGGTGATATGCTGTTGACGTCACATGATTAATTTTCATAAATGTACATATTCTCTCAAATAACTCGTTTACGAATTCAGTTCCTCTGTCCGTTTTAATTGTATTGAAATATCCATATTTTAATATAAACCTTTCTACCAATACCTTCCCTATCTCTGATGCTTCTTTAGTTTCCATTGGGAATGCTTCAATGTATTTCGTTAGTTCACATTGCGCTGTTAATATATATCTATACCCGTTTGACACTCTTAATGGACCTACTGTGTCTAATTGTATACTCTGAAATGGTTTTGTAGGTGTATTAGTAATCTGAATTGGTGCCCTCGTATGTTTAATAATTTTGTTCTTTTTACAACTTTCGCAATGACTGATAAAATCCTTAACCATTTTGTACATGTTTTTCCATATGTACTTTTGTCTTATCCTAATGACAGTTCTACGTACTCCCGCATGTCCGCCATGTCGGTTTTCATGATAATCTTTTATAATTTCCTCTTGCCTTACCTTTTCCAGTATTTTATCTGGTTGTTTAAACAATATAATTTCTATAGGTCTCTGCCTATTTTTATTTTTATTTTGCATGCTATTATATATTCTAATTAATTCCTTTTCATTCACATATTCAAATATTCTATCATCCTTCGCTAGCGTTACTGTAAAATTTTGATTATCCCGTAAAATCTTAGTCAACTTCTGCAAGACTGAACCTAAATTCGAGTATGCATTTTCATTGCCAGATATTATTACGCGATTTTTCAAAATTTCAATTTTTGGCATGCTTCTTTTCGTCTTATCTATAACGAATTTTAATCTTGGGTATCCTTTCACTTGTGAAAACGAGATACCATTCCACATATAAATTTTCTCTTCCCTACACTTTTCTTCTTTCTCAGTTTCATTACTGTCTGGATTAAGGCTGGGTATACGATCGTCCTTTGACTTTTTTTTTAATTCCTCAGTCATCTTCCTAGTCATTATATTTATAGATCTTGGCATCATCTCCTTCAAATCATTGGAATCTATTTTAATTCTTGACAATGCATCGGCATTAGTGTTTATCTTTCCCTGCTTGTATATGATCTCGAAATCGTAATCCATGAGATCCAATCTTATTCTTGTTAGTCTTGATGAAGGGTTTTTATGTGTAAATAAAGATACTAGTGGTCTGTGGTCAGTAACCACCTTAAATTTTCTGCCGTACAGGTATGGTCGGAAATGGATAATTCCCCAATGAATGGCTAACAATTCTTTTTCTATAACGGGTTTATTAATTTCATATTTATTAAGAGAACGGCTTGCGTATGAGATTGGCAAATCATTATTTATCTCACCCTGTGAAAGTATTGCTCCTAATGCGTAATCTGATGCGTCAGTAGTGAGTATAAATTCCTTCTCAAAATCTGGGTATTGTAATATTGGTGGATTTGAAACTATGGACCTCAACATATCAAAAGATTTCTGACAATTTTCTGACCAAACAAATTTCTGGTTTTTCTTTAATGGCTCATTGAGTGGCCTGGCTATCTGGGCAAAGTCCTTTACAAAACGTCTATAATAATTGCAGAAAGCTACGAATCGTCTTGTTTCATCTGCATTTTGCGGAACAGGGTATGTCCGAAGTGCTACACTTTTATTCGGGTCTGTCATTATTCCCTTATCTGTAATAAGATGTCCCAAATATACTACTTCTGGTTTCAAGAAATTACATTTATTCGGATTCAATTTAAGATTATGGTTTCTTAACCTCTGAAATACCTTTGTCAAATTATCATTGTGGTGTTGCAATGAACATCCAAAAACAATTATATCGTCTACATATATAAATGCATGGGAGTCTAATCCCGTTAATGCTATTGTCAACATTCTTTGGAAACTATTGGATGATATTTTGAGACCAAATGGTAGTCTCTTAAATTGATGGTGTCCATTACTTGTAGAAAATGCTGTAAGTGGTCTTGACGTCGGTTCTAGTTCTATCTGATGGAATGAACTTGTCATATCCAGCGTCGAAAAATATTTCGCCCTTCCTATTCTGTC
Source organism: Linnaemya vulpina (assembly GCA_963675445.1). NCBI lineage: Eukaryota > Metazoa > Arthropoda > Insecta > Diptera > Tachinidae > Linnaemya > Linnaemya vulpina. Next base: position 4,819,730 of record OY776281.1, on the reverse strand, counting down.
CAATACGTCATCCATCTGAGGTAACGGGAATTTATCATTTACCAATTTTTTGTTCAACTGGCGATAGTCAACAACCAGTCTCCATTTCTTTTCATCGCCGTCGCTTTTCTTCGGAACCAAAAGCAACGCGGAATTGTAAGGGCTAACGGATGGTTCGACTAAATCTTCCTCTATTAACTTATGGACCTGTGTTTTGATTTCTTCCTGTTGTGATTGTGGTAGTCTATAATTTCTAGTATAAACAGGTGTATCGTCCACAGTCTGTAGTCTTTGCTTATAAAAATTGTTCGCTGTCAAATGATCTCCTTCCAAATAAAAAATCTCCTGGAATTCTCTACATATTTTTTCTATAGTCTCTCTTGCCGTGGCATCTATCGCATCTATATTCAGCAATTTTCTCAATTTCTCCCATCGAGCTTGTTGTCCGTCATACATACTCCTTCTCGAACCATATTTCCTCTGGTGAAGAATGTTGTAGTCTGATAAAGGCTTTATCTGCAAATCTAATTGCGATATCACAACTTCCTTGTCCGAAGCATTTAAGATTCTAACGTGTTTTGTTCCGTGTTTTGGAATTATTGTGTTACCAACGAAAACACTGTCACCGATCTGCCTAGCACACACAACACTGTCTTCCTTAATCTGCAAATTGACTGCCTGTATTACCTCTGTTCTAGGTGGTATCGCGAACCTACTGATGTCTGCTCTCAGTGGCAAAACGTATTCAGTTTCACCCACAACGATTGTTAATGTGTATGTCTCATAATCTATCTTCGCAAAATATTTAGTAAAAAAATCTCTACCCAATATACCGTCTGCTGCTATCGGGAATTCTGTATTTACCACCTGATATTCGTGGCTTATCATATCCTCCGGAAACATCAGTTGCAAATCCGAAGTACCCATTGTTTGTATCGTCTTGTTTTCAATACCCTTAAGTCTGCACGCATTATGTTCTTTAATTATCTTGCTTCCTATGAAGCCTTCTTTACAAATGGATATATCTGCACCCGTATCTATCAAAAATTTAATAAAGTGTCCTTCATCAGTTTTAAGTGTAACGAAATGTGGTGCGTCCGTGTATGAATAGTAAGTTTTTAATGCATATTCTCTTAAAAGTCTTGCTTCCCCTACATCTCTGTTTAAATTTACTCTTGAGGATTGCAGGGGTCCGCCTCGTTTCCCTGCTCTTGAGCAACATAAATTCTTCTCTGATTCCTATTTCTGTAATTACTACCTTTCTGTCCATTATTGCCGTAATTGTTATTTCTTGGGTGGCCGGCACCATGGAAATTGCCTCTTCTTGAGTTGTTAAAATTTCCATAATGATTCTTAGGGCTTTCATTATTATTACCTCTGTTACTGTAAACATTGACGTTATTATTATGAAAGTTTCTGTTATGAGAAAATCTCTTGTTTCTATTGAATTGCATAATTGAATGTGATGGTGTAACCACCTCTGAAGCTATCTGAATTGCTTCATTTAAGCTCTTGGGTCTAGCTGCCAAGACAGTAGCTCTATGTGGTTCATTCAAACCATTTTTAAAGGTACTAAGTGCTACCTGATCATTCATTTTAATGATTGTTTCCCTACTTTGGGAACCCAGTTCTGTAATTTGTAGCTCATTCAGGCAAGCTATGAGTGATTCTATTTTATTAGCGAACTGCGTTACTGAATTATTTCCTTGTGTTTGTTTTGCTAAATCAGTATGTACCGAAGATAGTGTCTTTCTTGGTGAGAATACCTTCCTAAGAGTGGCTTTGAATGTTTCGAGAGAATTCGGTGTTTCTTCTGAAATCAATTTGTTTCTTACTTTATCTGTTAACTTAGTTGCCAGTACAAACTTAACTAACTTACTAACCTCTTCATTATCTTTAAGTGTATCAGCATAGAAATCTATTATACCTATGAAATTACTCATTTGTCCTAGGTCACCATTGAATTCTGGTATTATTTTGGACGCGTCAAGTATGCCAAACGATGCCATTTCTGTAATGTCTTTTGTTTTTAAATATTTTAAAATTTTTTTTTCAATTTCATTAATGTCCTTTATAGAATAACCTTCATTCTTTAATGCAATAGATTTTAACTCCTCAACTGTGCTTAAAGTATTTACTATATAATTTTCTGTATAGTTTCTGTTAGGACTTTTCTTTAAATTCTTATATATACTTATCAATCTATCCATTTATTATACATTTTCTATTCTGTTAGTAAATTTGATTGCTTTCTTTCTCATATATTCTTTATAATATTCATGTATTTTTACTAGTATCAAAAATGTCAAAAGTATCAATATTATTTGTTGCAAATGATCCTGAGTCACTGTAAGTACGCCCCTATTGTTTTCATTTACAATGATGGCCTCCTTTGAAAACCATCCACCCATATTTGGATTATTATTATTATTCTATTCTTTATATCATATATTTTATTACTACATATATATTTATATATTTTTTTTATACATTTGTTACATTAATTCAAAAATTTTCATTACGTATTTCTTATTGTACGGATCTCTTTTAAAAGCCTGGTTTTCTCAGCTTTGTTGCCGGTCAGATGAAACTTCCTGTATGTTTCGGCAATTAGTTTTCGCTTCTTCACCGCTTTACCGCCTCTTTTCTTTCTTTTTTCTTCTTCCTTCTTGGGAATTTCGGGACTATGTACTTGTGCCTTGGATTTCTGTAGGCGTTTAAGATATTCCTGGATGGGTATCTTCTTTTTGCTGGGACTGTATTCGGGGATTTCTAAAACGGGAACCACAGGCTGAGGCACGTATTTCAACAACTGCTCCCACTTTTTGAAAAGCCGATCGATTTCGTCTTTTGTGGTTTCTGTCTTATCCATGCAAACAAATTTTGATTTTCTCAAACAGGATTTAAAGTATTTGGCAGGACATCTAGCTAATTTATTTTGTTTTAAAGGATAACTAGCTAATTTATTCAGTTTGGCAGGATCGCCATGTAAGTATGTGTTGTGAGGGGTGTTTAATGTTTTTATCCTATAGGATTCTTAATTTATTAAAGAGCCTTAGAATCGATAGTCGGCTCTATATGATGGCAAAGTCAATTGCCGAACTGAGAAATAAAATGCTTCTGTTTTAGAGTCAAGATTATTTCTAAATTTTATTAATAAAACCTTCAGCTTATATACTATTCTTATTCTATATATTACAATAACAATTCTTATTTCTATTTCTTATTTCAATATCAATCGCAATATCATATTGATTACTACTAACCCAATTTGCTTATTTTGCACAATTGCAAATTCGGTCAGTGAACTTGTTTCATAAATGTAACCTAATTTTTATTTTGTGTTTATGTCAGTTTGTTTTCTTTATAGTTTTTTTGTTTGCTCTAATTTTTGTATTTCCGTGTGGTGTCATATTTATGATTATATTATGAATGTGCTACAATGTGTATGAATGTACTACAATGTGTATGATTACATTATGAATGTACTACATATATATATATGTGTATATATATATATATATATATATATATATATATATATGTATATATAACTATGCTTTTGTTTAAACAAAAAACGTAATAGTAAGTATATATGACAAATTTTCTTTAGTAGAATAGTTAACAATGTCAGAGAACCATTTTAATATTAATATTCATAGATTTTGAGCTCCTAATTGGTGGTATTCGATATAGACATGTTCTTAAACATTCCATATAATTTTAAAGTAAATTTGCAGCCACATTCAGTCTTTAAAAAGGTAAAAGAACACTTATAAAGCATAGTTAACAATAGTGTATATATTAAAACATATACCTTTTATTTCGAAACCATATTTTTTTCATAATCATCTTTGCAAACGATCGGCCCAAATGAGTTTTACGTAATTTTTCAAGAAAATCTTGAAAAGGACTATTCTTATCCAATATAAGCTCAATTTCATGTTTGGTCATCTAAAATCGCATAATAATATTACATATTAGCTCGCTTCCTTGCGAACGACATCATTGAATGATCAAAATAATCTTTTAGATCAAGTAAACTCTGTACAAATGTTATAGGATTTATGGTTCCATCTTTTACCGCTTTACTAACAGTTTTCCAAAATATGCTGACATGACTCGGAAATAACTTAAATACAGGGTCCGCCAAATAACTTTTTTTTGAAAATGCTATAAAAAAAACTACTAAATATTTTTCAAATTTCTTTTTTTATTTGAAAGGACAACCCCTCCGGTTAATAATGGAAAATATTTTCATTCAATTGGCTGCCTCGGCTGGCCATGCAGTAGCCTACACGATCGGTCCAATTTTTAAGCACATTATCGATTGTGTGCAGCTGTATTTCACCAATGGCTTCACGATTATTGTCCTTTAAAGCGTCAATTGTCTCTGGCTTGTCGGCGTAACACTTATCTTTGACGGCACCCCACAAATAATAGTCGAACGGTGTCAAATTGCAGCTCCGAGGTGGCCAACCGACATCAACTCTGCGGCTGATAATGCGATCTTCAAAAACAGGGCGCAAAACATCGAGTGTTTGGCACGTAGCGCCGTCCTGTTGAAACCAAATGTTGCGAATATCCTCCTCTTCGATTTTTGTGAACAAAAATTCGTTCAATATGGCCCGATAACGATCGCCATTGACTGTAACGGCCACTCCTTCCTCATTTTCGAAGAAAAATGGCCCAATTATGCCCCTGGACCAAAATCCGCACCAAAAAGTGACTCGTTTTGGGTGCGTCGGCTTTTCAATGTATGCGTGCTGGTTTTCTGTGCCCCAAATGCGAAAATTTTGCTTGTTTACATACCCGCCAAGATTAAGATAAGCTTCATCTGAGAAGATGATTTTTTTGGCAAAATTGGCATCTTCTGAAAGTCGATCGCAGGCAATATTTCCCAGCGTTGCTCAAGCGTATACACAACCATATTCGTTCAGCGGAAGGATAAAACTAATTATCTGTCAAATCAGACATGAGCTAAGTGTTACCATTCACGAAATAAGAACTAGTTGAAAAAAAACCTTAGATTGCGGACCCTCTACTTAATCTTTAAGATGGTAAAAAATTTTATATGTGCCAGGCAAATGATCGGTCTTGTATGGTGTTCTTTAAATTATCCCATATTATTTCCACTTCTTAAAAATTACTTTTTATTTACTTGGATTATGTACCATTTTATCGTCTAATATAATGTTTATTAACATCAAAGAAAATTAAATTCAATAAGTTCAATTTATAAAGCTCCATTTATATATTTTGGATTTGGGTAGAAATATGTCTACTGATGATTTAGTGTAAGAAGAAATAAAATGCAGAAGTATTGCCACAGAATTACTAAGTCACTGATATAACTGAGCTACTGAAACAACTGAGCTAGTGAAAGAACTGAGCTAGTGGTACAACTAAGCTACTGAATGAACTGAGCTAGTGGAACAACTGACCTACTGAATGAACTTAGCTAATGAAACAACTGAGCTACTGAAGTAACTGAGCTGCTGAATTGACTGAGCTACTGAATTAATTAATTCAGTAAAGTGAGCGGAGCTAAAAAGAGCGCTCACTCAAAAGAGGTGTTTTGTACAACTCTAGAGCAGATAGTGTTTAGACGACAGATGAAGAGCGACTAGGGGATAGAGAATTTTTTGTAGCAATATTTGCCTTCTCTACTTAGTCGGTGAATCGCAGCTATTGATATTCATTGAGACAAGCCGAGAATCATTAGCACAATAATCTTATGAAATTTAGAAAAATTCGATTCCATATTTATGACAGTGTGCGACTCGAACTCGGGATCTTGGGATATATAGTCTTGCATAACCACTTCAGCCAACAGCACCCTCCAACATATTCTTTGTGATTACACATCCCTGCTTATACACGTAGGACATCGGAACCTATACCGTACAAAAATGAAACAACAAGTGAACAAAAATAACTATTATACACAAAGCTGTGTATACGTGTAATATAATTTTAATTAAATTTATTAAAGAAATATACTTATATATATATATATATATATATATATATATATATGTATATATATATTACTGTTCACCACAAAAAGAATATTAAGACTAATTGTTATTTTTACTTTTAAGTTTTATTACAATTTGCTTTCATGAAATATGCTTATTAAATATAATAACACGCTTACGATCTAGTTTTCATAAAATATGTTTATTGATAATATTGATACGTTTTTGTTACCGTGTGCAATGAAGTTTTTTACGTTCAGTTTTGTAGAAGTTCAGCAACCTCTAATAGGGCTTTTCTGTGACAGCGATTAAATGTTTTTTATATTAATATATATTTTACGCCAGATGAATTAAGGGGCAAATAAAATATGCAAGCGCTTTTACAAAAATACTTTACTTGTTTGCACACAGACTGCACAGAACTTATAATTTCAAGCATCACAGTTTATTCATTGTATTTTGTGAGAAATTCAACATACTCTAAATTATTTGATTTTCTCTAAGCCGCTTGCGAAACAAGACAACATCCCCATAACGAATCATCAGTGTTGCAAAAACCTAAATTTCTGTCTTGTTTGTCGACCCGCTTGTCTAGTTTACGTGTTCTTTTACTATATTATTTTGGTATGAATTCTAAAATTAGTTCAGGTGCTAATAGGATAGCGACGGTGGCACTAATTAAACCAATATTCAAAATTCAATTTTTTATTAAAAGCATTAAATTTGTTTTAATGAAAGTATACTTTTAAAAACTAGTTTCGACTTTCTTTTAAAACTTTCATCAAATTCTTATTTCTTTTGCAAATGGCGATAAACGTAATGAATACACCCCAGTATGATGGGAATATAGCGACTACCCAGATTTTCTGTTGCGCTGTGTAAATTAAATTGTTGATAATGTTTTTATTAAATGAAATAATATACATGTTTATAACAAAACTAACGAAAAGATATTTAGATTTTTATAATATAGCATAATTTTGGAAAAGGACCAACGACGTTATATTGTCAAGCTTCCGTTCAAGGTCGGCTTCCCGAAAGAGTCTCCCGATTAGCAGCAATACCTTAATTTAGAACGGCCTTTCAAGAAGAAAGGGTATCTAGCAGAAATTTGTAACAATGTGTTAGAAAAATATATTTCGTTAGTTCATATGAAACCCACAGAGTCTCTAGAAATAGTATGCCGATAAGGCTGCACTAGTTTTTACTTTGCTCATCATTTAGTATTTAAACCAGAAAGTTGTAGCATTAAGGTTAGAGTAGTTTTCAATGCCTTAAAGAAACCAAGCTCTGGGCTGTCTCTGAACGACGTCCTGCATGTAGGCCCCTCATTACAAGCTGACTTAATGTCTTCGGTTTTGAACTGGCAGCTATAATAGTATATATTCAACGGTGACATACAGAAAATGTAGCACCAAATTCTCGTGCATGGAAACAACATTAAATTTCAGCGAATACTCTTTCGTCGAACCGCAAACGCAGTGGTTCAGGATTTCGCACTGAACACCACACCATAACCTTTGAAATAAACTGTACCCCTTACTTGACTATACGAACGCTCTTTCGGTTGGCACAAGATTCAGCAGAAGAATATCCTCAAGCAGCATATATATTGGCTAAGGAAACATATATGGATGACATTTTGTCCGGCGCTCATGATGTTCAATCGGCAATCGACTCACTATTTCAAGTTATATCAGCGCTAAAAATCGCAGGGTTTTCCTCAAAAAGATGAATTCAAATTGCTCTGAACTTTTTGGAATCCGTCCCAACAGAAGACTGGTTAGACTCGGAATTTCTCAAGTTTCCGTTGGGAGGCAATATCGGATTGTTTCTTATACACAATTGAACCCATCAGTCCTATCAATGCCATTACAAAGAGGAAACTTCTCTCCAATGTTGCCAAATTATTTGACCCTGCTGGTTAGATCTCTCCAATTGTTATTCAGGCGAAAATAATACAAAAGCAACTATGGTTAGAAGGTACCGGGTGGGATAGAAATATTATATCCCGGCCACTAGAAAGCTGGAACAATTTTGTTGTAAGCCTTCCCTTGATTTCTAAATTTAAAACTTCAAGATGGGTAAATTTTGCTCCCTACCTCCCAGTTCAGATACATGGTTTCTTTGATGCATCGGAAAAAGCATATTGTGCAGCGGTATACTTCCGATTACATTCCCATCTCTATGCCGCAAAAACGAAAATCGCTCCAATCAGCCCAATTAGTCTCCCGAGCTGGATCTCTGTGGAGAACTTTTACTATCTAAGCTAGTGAAACAGCTCATTAATATATTACCATTTAGAAGTTGTGATATATATATATATATATATATATATATATATACATATATATATATATATATATATACATATATATATATATATATATATATATATATATATCAATATATATATCTATATATATATATATATATATATATATATATATATATTGTTACGTTTTTAGACCTTTTCGTAAAAACGGTTTTATTACTTATCCTTCAAGGATTCGTTTCATTGCATCAAATTAAAACACATTAATTTAAGAACTATAATGCGGCAACACTTTATTTGTTACTTTATTTACACGAGTATTTGTACTACTCAACACTTAGCGATGTTAACACGTCTATGTTTGATATCACACTGATTATCGCTGAGCTCTGGCAGCGCCTTTATATAGCAAAAATGACGTATGGTGGTTGTTTTTTACTTGACATGTGTGTGTTTGTATACATGACAATGCTGACTTGTTTGGTTTGCTTATGGCAACTATGTGTGGTTGAATGTATGAGTGTTCTGTGTGTTTTGCCTATGGTAACTATGAGTGGTTGTATGAATGAGTGTGTGGTTTTTGTTTCTTCCACGTGTATATGGCTGTGTATACTTGTGACTCTATTTAGCTTTATTAGCAGCGAATACTTGCATACAAGATCATTAAGAATAACATCTCTTAGCATTTATGTTGCTATGTTTGTTGTTGTTGTGGTTTACTCTTACTGGCACAGCCTTGAATGATCTTGTATATTCTGGAGTATTCCATTTCCGTTAATTTGAATATTATCTATATAGTGTTGACCAGGGTTGTAACATCTTGACAACTATAGATTAATTGGTAGTGCTGCCAAGTACATATAGCCACATTGTCGTTTTATTTAAATCTATTTCTAATCTTTGTAACACTGCCGCCCACTTAAGCCTGTTCGACCCGAATAGGCATACAATCACCTCTTCCATAGTGCGCCAATCGTTCGAGATGTACTATCTTCATTTTCGACCTTGGGCTATTATGCTTCTGTATCCGGTATACAACGTCATTCACTCTCTTAATCACTTTATACGGGCCATTCCAGTGAGTCTGTAATTTTGGGGACAATCCTTTCTTCCGTTGTGGGTTATACAGTAAAACCAATTGTCCTTCCATAAATCCCTCCGAGTTTGCTGCGCGGTCATACCTAGCCTTCATCTTGTCACTGACCATCTTGATTCTATTGCGCACGAACTCATGCAGTTCGTTTAAGTCCTCCTTCTCCTAGGACGTAATAGCTCCTTCCTCTACAGTTGGCTTAACACCAAATTCCAAATCACCAGGTAGTTTTAATTCCGTCCCGAAGATAATTTTGGCTGGCGTTCTCGCTGTTGAGTCGTGTACAGCTGACCTATATGCCATAAAAAATTTGGGAATGTGCTCATCCCAATCCCTCTGATGGTTGCTTACTACTTGTCGTAGGTACTCTTCTAAGGTGCGATTGAACCTTTCTACCATGCCATGAGACTGTAGATGCAACGGCGTCGTTCTGGTTTTCTTTATCCCATATAACTCGCACATTTCCGTGAATATGGCAGACTCGAAATTCCTCCCTTGGTCGGAAACTAATTATATAGGGACACCATAGCGACATACCCAGTTGTTGAAGAATGCATTTACAATTGTCTTTGCTTCCTGGTTAGGTATAGCATATACCTCTGGCAATTTACTGAAATAGTGCATTACTACTAGTACATAACGATTTCCGGCTTCGGTGACGGAAAAGGGACCTGCTACATCCATTGCAATCCGCTCGAATGGTGCTCCTGAGCTGTATTGTTGTAGCTGTCCCCGGCTTCTTCTTACTGGGCCTTTGGCTGCTATGCACTGTGGGCAGTTTGCTATCCAGTCGGCTACGGCTTGTTGACATCCAACCCAATAAAAATGCTGCTTCAGTTTCTCTAGTGTTTTTTGTTACTCCAAGATGACCGCCACTAGGTCCATTATGAAACTCCTGTAAAACTTTACTTATCTTGGAGTATGGCACAACTATTAAATTTGAAGTTGTTTTACCATCTACACTTTCCCATACGCGGTATAAACACACTTTTATTACCTTGAGGCTGTTCCACTGAGCCCAATAAGATTTGGGGAGTGGACTTTCAGCCGAAATTTCATTCCGGGACGGTCGTCTATCCTCTTCTTTGGCAGCTATAATTTTCCTTAGTATGCCGTCGTCCCTCTGTGCCGCTGACCAGTCTTCATCAGGGCCGATGTGCATTAGCCGAACATCCACAACGCCTTCTTTCGCTCGGTTCTAACACAATGTTTACACTCCAAACAGCAGGGTCTTCTCGAAATAGCATCCGAATTGTTATGCTTTGTGCCCCTTCTATGTTCAATACTGAAGTTATAGCTCTGCAGGCGCTCAATCCACCTTGCCAGTTGCCCTTCAGGATTTTTAAACTGCAATAGCCATCTCAGTGCAGAATGATCGGTCCTTAATGTAAAGTGTTGACCATACAGGTATTTATGGTAATGTTTAATGCATTCCAGTATCGCCAGAAGCTCACGTCGTGTCACACAGTAGTTCCTCTCAGGTTTTGAGAGTACACGGCTATAGTACCCTATCACCTTCTCAGTGCCATTAACTACTTGGGATAGCACACCAACTATGCCATAACGGCTCGCATCAGTATCCAGCACACATTTTTCTCCAGCTATGGGATATGCTAGCACTGGTGACGTACGTAATAAATCTTTGAGTTTCTGGAATGCATTTTCCTGTGGCCCGTCCCGACTTCTTTGTCAGCTCATGCAGGCTTGCAGCTACACTGGCAAAATTCGGGACAAAACGTCAGTAGTATGTGCAAAGGCACAAAAAACTGCGCAATTCATGAAGATTTTTAGGTTGACATTAGTCCCTTACTGCTTTTATTTTATCTTCATCTGTTGAGATTTTGTCTGCTTTAGCACGATGCCCCAAATACCTTACTTCTTTCTGGAACAATGCACATTTCCTCAAGCTGAGTTTTAATCCAGCTGATGATATCCGTTTAAGAACTTCTGCCATGTTTTTGAGGTGCTCATCAAAAGTTTTCCCCATCACGATTATGTCATCTAGATATACCAAGCATGTCTTCCAGTGAAGTCCTATCAGTACCTTCTCCATTAGGCGTTCAAATGTGGCCGGAGCATTGCAGAGACCAAATGGCATGACTTTGAACTGCCATAATCCGTTACCGATACTGAAGGCAGATTGCTCCTTGTCTTTCTCTGCAATCTCCACTTGCCAATATCCGCTTCGCAAGTCCAGCGTAGAGAACCATTTAGTACCAGCTAGAGTGTCCAAAGTGTCATAGATTCTGGGGAGCAGATAACTGTTCTTCTTGGTTATGTCATTGAGCTTCCTGTAGTCTACGCGGAATCTAGTACTGCCATCTTTCTTTTTAACTAAGACTACAGGCGAACTCCAAGGACCAGAAGATCGTTCAATTACGCCATCACGCTCCATTTCACTTACAATCTCTTTTACTTTATCTCGCTTTGCTAGGGGTACGCTTCTGGGTGGCTGTTTAATCGGCCTAGCTTCGCCTGTGTTAATTTCATGTTTAACCAATGCAGTTCTGCCCTGGCTTTGGCTTCCCATGGCGAAGATACTGGCATGCCTTTTTAGTAACTGTTTGGCATTATTTCTATCTGTCGCTGATAGACCTGCTATCCATTTCCCTACGTATTCCTCAAATTGTTCACGTTCTTTTGCGGACAAATCAGTATGCTCTATCTTCTTCTCGAAGTTTATTACTGCCTCTGCTGGAGTACACTGGCCAACATCGGAATTTTCTTTGATGACTTTTTCATGGTCTGATAAGTTAAGCACTCTTATAGGGACTATTCCTCCTTTACTATTTTTCACTAGAGTTTTTGCTGTTATAAGCTCTCTCTTTAGATCTGCTGGTTCTACAACCCACAACCGATTTTCCTCACAATCTCCCTTCATTCGCGCCCATATGACTGTTTCAGACTGCGGCGGTATTGTCTGACTCTCAATAGCAAATACTCTTGTTACTTGCGGTTTGTTGTCATATCCAACATCAAGGGTTATTTCCACATTACGCCAAATCATCAGCTGTTGTCCCATATGTAGATTAATGCCATGATTAATCATAAAATCGGCTCCAATAATAACCTCATCGACAATATCGGCAACAATAAACACATGTCTCACGTTGATGTTGGCTATAGTCACCTTCACTTCAATCTTACCATAGACAGTGGCAGGCTCTCCAGTAGCTGTACGTAGCCGTATATTGCTTAACCGCTCGCACTTCCCCTTTACTATATCGGGCCTTATTATTGACTGCGATGCCCCTGTGTCTATGGTAAGTACGTGCTTTTCCCCGTTGATGTGTCCGGACGCAGTGAGGTTGCTATTTTTCTGCTGCATCACTGATATGGAGATTGTGGGGCCCTCGTTTGTGAGAGCTAGCTCTTGCCCCTTAGTGCTAGCTCGTTTTAGTTTAACGGGGACTCTTGGGATGTTGTTTGGTTCACCCGTTTGCTGTTTCTTGGTGGCGAAACAGATCTACCTCTCTTCCTTTATGCTTTGCAGCTGCGCTGAAAATGACCGATTTTTCCGCAGTTAAAGCACTTAGGCTTTTCTTTGATAGCCTTCTCTGCCAGCAGTTGTAGCATTGCCTCTTTAACGCTAGCCACTAGGTTGTTATCCTCCTCAGACAAAACATCCACATTCCGCACTTTACATATCTGCGGCTTGAAAACCATTCTGGCAGTCTCTTGAGCCAGCGCAAATGACACAGTTTCGGCGAAAGTGGATTTCTGTGTAGCGCACACCGCCAGTTTAACATCAGAGTCGCGAATGCCGTTAACGAAAGCTTCAGTTTTAAAATGGTCCAGGAACGGGTGACTCTCGCCTGGATATGTGGGCTGCACTAAAAGCTCGATTTCCATTGCGAAATCTTGTAGAGATTCGTTAGGCTTCTGAACTCTACATCGCAATTCCATTCTGTATAAATCGCGCTTGTGTTCACCACCATACTTGCGCTGCAATGCTGCCATTATTTCATTGTAGTTGTTTCTGCTGCTTACTGGCACAGTCTCAAGTACCTCTGCGGCTGTACCCTTTAAGGACAAGATCAACTCTATGGCCTTTTCTTCAGCATCCCATCCATTTCTGCTAGCCACCGTCTCAAACTGGAATTTGAAGATGCATAATGGTACGCTGCCGTCGAAGCATGGCGCTTTTGCCCGCGCAGAAACCTCCGCAACTGCTCGTACTGGCCCGCCACTACACTCCAGGTTATGCACTTTGTCCTCTAGAGCATGCAATTTCTCTTCGAACTCCTTTGCATGCAGTTCCAGGCCACCGCATTCTAGATGTTGGACTCTATCCGCCAGCTCTTAGAATTTATTCTCGATAGAATCCACCCTCCTGTTAATGGCTTCAGAAACCTCTATCAGGGTCTCGTTCATGGCTTTATTTGACTCCTGTATTTCGGCAACAAGTTTTTCCTGCATCTGCTGAGAATTCTGTTTTATTTCAGTTATTTCGACAACAAGCTTGTCCTGCATCTGCTGAGAGTTTTGTTTTATATCACTTATTTCGGCTACAAGCTTTTCCTGCATCTACTGAGAGTTCTGTTTTATTTGGATCATCATAGCAGCGAACATTGAATTTATTTCCATGCTGCTGGTCGTGGCAGGAGGGCATACCTGCACATCGTCTTTGTCCTCAAATTCGTATGTCCCGATGTCCATGCCGCGATTCTTAAACTCATCTATCAGCCTCTTCTGCAGTTCAGCCTTGTTACCTGTAGTTGGCAATTCCAGCTTACTGAGCTCCTTTTTCAGCTGTTCAACTTTTAGCTCATCAAATTTCATGATTATATATTTTAATTTTATAATGTCCTTTTTATTTTTTTTCTTTCTTTAAATTGCAATGTCCTTTTAATTATTTTTGCAATCCCACTTCTGACACCAATTGTTACGTTTTTAGACCTTTTCGTAAAAACGGTTTTATTAATTATCCTTCAAGGATTCCTTTTATTGCATCAAATTAAAACACGGACAAATTAATTTAAGAACTATAATGCGGCAACACTTTATTTGTTACTTTATTTACACGAGTATTTGTACTACTCAACACTTAGCGATGTTAACACGTCTATGTTTGATATCACACTGATTATCGTTGAGCTCTGGCAGCGCCTTTATATAGCAAAAATGACGTGGTCTGGTAACCTCGCGAAAGTTCTGGGTATGGTGGTTGCTTTTTACTTGACATGTGTGTGTTTGTATACATGACAATGCTGACTTGTTTGGTTTGCTTATGGTAACTATGTGTGGTTGAATGTATGAGTGTTCTGTGTGTTTTTCCTATGGTAACTATGAGTGGTTGTATGAATGAGTGTGTGGTTTTTGTTTCTTCTACGTGTATATGGCTGTGTATACTTGTGACTCTATTTAGCTTTATTAGCAGCGAATACTTGCATACAAGATCATTAAGAATAACATCTCTTAGCATTTATGTTGCTATGTTTGTTGTTGTTGTGGTTTACTCTTACTGGCACAGCCTTGAATGATCTTGTACATTCTGGAGCATTCCATTTCCGTTAATTTGAATATTATCTATATAGTGTTGACCAGGGTTGTAACATCTTGACAACTATAGATTAATTGGTAGTGCTGCCAAGTACATATAGCCACATTGTCGTTTTATTTAAATCTATTTCTAATCTTTGTAACAATATATATATATATATATACATATATATATATATATATATATATTTATATACATATATATATATATATATATATATATATATATATAGATATAGATATATATATATATATATATATATATATATATGGTCAGACTCGTCAATAGTCATTAGTTGTGTTGAAAAACCTCCAATTTCTTGGAAAACTGATGTAGCCAATAGAATCGCAGATATAAGACGAAATATCGGATATACCACTTGTCATCATTTAAGATCTGCGGATAAGCCAACTGACTTAAGATCATGAGGGTGTATTGCTGAACACCTAATATATAACCCATTATGGTGACGTGGCCCAATTCAGCTTCGAAATCCCTCGAAGAATTGCCAAGGCCCATGAAAAATATTGAACAAATCATTGAGAAAATACACAAAGTAGAAAATTTTCATATATTTGCCGAAGATAAGGATATCCAAGATCGATTCTCAAAATGGAATAAAGCCGCCCGCTTGGTCTCTTATATGTGTCGCTTTATTGAAACTCTGTGCAAAAGAATACATAACCCAGATAGGCAACTTCTGTTACTGGACTCTAAGACATAAATCCATCGGAATCGATTTCCTAGCGAATACAGCAAGCTTCCTTCATTTCCCATGCAGAGTTTCCTAAGACAAGGAAACTCTGCTCCGTGTGACACAATTTCTACACTTCCTACTGAACTTGCGAACGAATGGCAGCATCTCGAACTCCGCCTTGTTTTATAAAAAATACAATCCCATTCAACTTCAGATTTTGTAAACTGTTCGTTGAGATTCCTCCTAATCTCTTTTTGCAGGCGGAGATAAAGTTGCTGCTCCGGGCAGTGCGAGGAGACTATTTCGTGCCTCCATTGAGATCAGCAATCCGAATCTACGCCAGGCAGTGTGTAATCTGTGTCCGCTCTAAAATAAGTTTTTTTTTTTTTTTTTTTTAAATATATTAATTTTTATTATTGAATCTGACTATACGTCATTCACAATAAGTATTAAAATCTTAACCTAACAAAATATTTAAGTTGATACTGCCATTGCAGCACTCAACTTACTGTTCGAATAATAAAAAATAGAAATAAAAATAAAAGGAAAATTATGTTGCCAAATCAAAAGTTTGCACCCGTTTCAGACGCCTATGACCCTCAAATAAAAGCAAGTCCCTCGCAAATGGATTGGGATGATCAGTAACTTTTGCAATGTAGCTCGTACACGATTTTTTAATCTCTTCTCAGATGGTAGGAATATTGAGATCCAAGTGGATGTTATTATTTCGGATGTACCAAGGAGCGCACGTAATCATTCTCAGAATCTTTGACTGTCTTCTTTGTAGCTTTTCAACATTTGATGCGGAGGCGGAACCCCACAACTGGATACCATAATACCATATTGGTTTTAAGGCTGCCTTGTATAAGAGTACCTTGAGGTCCAAGTTCAGTGAGGAGTGTGGCCCAGTTAACCAGAAAAGTTGAGCGGTTTTGATTTTCAGCTGTGTAATTTTGGCTGCAATATGGTGAACCCACGTCAGACGCCGATCGAGATGTATTCCCAAGTACCTAACTTGGCTCTGCTCTGGAATTGTTGTCCCGTTTATTGAAATCGGTGCGCAACTTTTGTGCTTTAATGTAAAGGTTATGTGAACACTTTTCGAGGCATTAACTTTTATTTTCCACATATTCAACCATTTCTCCAAATCAGTAATGTGGGTTTGAAGTTGTTGGGAAGCTACTTCCGGATGTTGATGTATACTTAAAAACGCTGTATCATCAGCAAATGTGGATGTGTGTGTGAGTTGATTTGTAGGCAAATCGGCGGTGTATAATAAGTAAAGAAATGGGCCGAGTATGCTCCCCTGAGGGACACCAGCTGATATTCGTTTGATTGACGAATAAGTACTTTTTGATCGTACTACAAAAGACCTATTCGCTAGATAGCTAGTGAGCAGTTTGTGGACGTTTTCAGGAAGCAGTAGTGAAATTTTATATAAAAGGCCTTCGTGCCAGACTCTGTCGAAAGCTTGTGATATATCAATAAATAGTGCAGAGCAGTACTGCTTATTTTCAAAAGTTTGACGAATTAAATTCGTAATTCTATGCACTTGTTCAATGGTACCGTGTTTTTTCCTAAATCAAAATTGGTGGTTGGGAATTAAGTTAGCCGAGTCAGTATACGGTGATAACGATTTTAATATTAACCTCTCAAATATTTTTGAGAGAACCGGCAATAAGCTGATTGGGCGGTATGATGTCACCTGCGTGACGTCTTTGCCAGGCTTGGGGATCATAACTATTTCCGATTGTTTCCAAGATAATGGAAAATATCCAGTTCTTAACATTGAATTAAAAATAAACATAACGACTCTCAAAGCCGAATTCGGCAGGTTGATGATCATAGCGTTAGTGATTTTGTCACTGCCGGGCGATTTTTTTGGGTTTAGACCACGTATAACTGCCTTCAGAGCAGGTAGGCGGATTTTTAATGGGTCAAAAACACGTTCTGGGACAGCTGTTGGTGGTAAACAAGAGTCCGTTTCGTTTGGAACAAAAACCGCCTCCAGGTGATTGGCAAACTCTTCAACTTTCTCGCTGGAGTTTTTCGCCCACTTCCCATTATGTAAGCGAATTGGGGCTTCATAAGCAGTAGGGCACTTCATTTTGTGGACTGCCTTCCACAAACTGTAGTCCGTCCTCTCGGTGGCATCTAAATTCTCCAAAAATCTGTTCAGGTTTAGCTCTTTTTCCCTCTGAAGGGCCCCACGTAACATCTTCTGGCATTGATTTAATTGTGTTTTTAAAGTCGGCGAGCGAAATTCTTGCCATTGGCGTCTTAATCGTCTTTTTTCTCTTGGGTGGTCTTGTTACTCCTGGTTGCAAAGGTTGACTACTCTCCCTTAATAGTAGTGAAGTACATATTGATAAAATAAGTTTCTTCATCTTTCATAAAATAAGTGAGGTACCAATTCATGGGGGCTCTCCTCACAGACCGAAGCGCGTTTTCTCTCCCCTTCAGGGTTACTGGTTCAGATTTCACATGGCCCATTCTCCATAAAAATATCCATCGTCAGAAATGCTCCGTACCATAAAGGATACGTGTGAATATTCGTCTGCTTCTGCACGATAGTAGTCCACCTCGAATTGTATTCCAATCTGCCTACTAACTCATTCTGAGCAGCCTTCACACGGTTTATTGGCTGCCGACGTTTGCCAAAGACGATTATGTCGGATAATGGAACCAATTTTGTGGGTGCAGAGTGAGCCCTTCGCCAGGAATATTATTACTTTCTTGGCACCACGTCCCAAATACTCCGCACACTGCTTTCAATGGTATTTTATATCCCCAAATTCTCCGCATATGGGAGGGCTATGGGAAACCGGAGTAAAATCATAAATTTCAGAAAATATCACCACTCTTGTAAGCGGTCCTCAATTAGAGACCGATATCCCCTAAGTCAGACGATTCAAATTAGCTATTGCACTTACGCCGGGCCACTCCTTACGTGGAGCCCCACTACTGGCATCACCTGAGCCCCTTCATCCTCTTTGACCGTGCGAAACCAACGGGAGAGACTGAAATTTATTCATCACCAGTTTGCGCAACGGTGTAAAGAGCACCAAAAAAGTAATAGCGGAAAACGCTTGAAACCAACATAGCGGCTGGTCAGCTGGTAGTCATTAAGGACGACCTTGCTCCTCCTAACGAATGGAAATTAGGTGGCATCGTAAAAGTATACCTGGAAAGTGACAGCTTTATATGCGTCGCTTCCCTGGGAACCCAAAGCAGCGTGATTACGTGACCAATTGCCAAATATTGTGTCCAACCGGTGGAGTCCGAAGAACCGACTTAAATGATGTCAATACTCCCTATTGTATATTACATTTTGGTGTAGCGCCATCCCCACCCACATCTGTGATTCCCATTCCTCATTACAAATCCCACCTATATTCAACATCCTCTTGCCACTCAACGTTTTGCTAATTAATTCTGTTTCTTGCACAGGTCTCCCAGAAATCCAGCGATACATCGGTGTATAGTGTATTCCAAATTCCAACCGTTACGATTCTGCAAGATTTTCGTAAATATGGACGTAGTGACCCGCTGATACCGATGGATACTGCAGGAATTGCTTGGCCCGCTCACATCAGACTGAAGACTTCATTTTGACGAAAGTTTGCCAAAAATGCGGATGTGCGCATCATACGCTTCTTTACCAACCAATTCGGGTTAGAGCTCCGTCCCGACAAACCACTTGACTGAGTGGGGTTCCCAGTCGACGACGCAAGTCGGGGTCCAGATCACGAAGGGTCCATGATCGGTTGGGGTTTGTCCGCCAACCAACACCACAATCGAAAGAGAACATGCTAGACACTCTTCTTGTAAACTTACAACCAAGAGGAAAAGACTCCTACTGGGAGCCATAAGAGCTCTCGAACAGTTGGCCCAACAGCTTTAACTCTTAAACTGTACGCTTACGCTTCCATACAGTTCAAGGGGCCGCATGATGTTTAAACTAATTAATGGAAGCCGGCAACCCTTTCCAATTTTCTCAATGAGTTGATACAAATTAAAAATGAGTTTTTTTTATAAAATTAAGTTTCGTAGCTGTAATCGAGGGTTTTTGATGGCAGTCTTTTATCGGCTCCTCAAGCAAAATTTTTTTTATTTTTCTGTACTAAATAAAAACATTTCCTTTTTTAATTAGCCTTTTCCATTAATTGAAATTGCATTATGCATACATACATTTATACATAATCAATATTTTTTTTCTAAGAATCCTGTAATATATATATATATATATATATATATATATGTATTTACTTCGCAAGTACTCCTTCAAGGTACGATTGAACCTTTCTGCCATGCCATCAGACTGTGGATGCAGCAGCTCGAAATATGGCTGACTCAAAACGTCTCCTTAGGATAGTTTACTTGGGCCATTGTCGAGACAATGCACTTGGGTCCGTTAAGTTCGTCCCGTAGTGACAACCTTAACCAGAAGACTATTTATGAGTTGTCTTCTGCCACAGTAAGCCAGTCTGTGGCCGCTAGTAAGACCAATATTCTAATAAGTTCTACACTCCCCAGGCTATCTAGGTCTGGCAGAAAGTTGGAGCGCAGTGCTACTGCCCTTGATCTGTTCAAGGCAGGGCACCGGCATAGAAGATGGAGTACAGTTTTCTCCTCCTCCTCTTCATCATTAGAGCTTCTACAGAAGTCGTTGTACTCCAGACCCTTCCTTCCTGCATGGTTCCCAAAGTTGCAATGTTTACTTAAGACATTCACAAGTTGACTCAGTCGTATCTTTCTGAAGTTAACAAGGTCGCGTGCCCTGCGTGGGTCTTGTGGCCTTTGCCACGCGTCAATTGGTCATGTTTTCCCACCTTATTTGAACCAGTTTGTATAATTCACACTGAATCAAGAACTTGCAGGGCGATAAGAAATTGCGAGTAAAGTTCCGGATCATCGAGTTATTCAGCTCTGTTCCTTCCCCGGCCATACCGTGGAGGTTGCCAGGACAGCCAGAATGTCTCGGTACCCAAACAAGTGTCACCCTCGAGTGTTTCGCTATCTCATTTATAGATGGTCGGCATCCGCCCACTACTTTGGATGTACTGTACACATCATTAACAGCAGAGATGGCCGCCTTACTGTTGGTAAAGATGTAGATATCGTTCGATATCTAATAATACCGCAGTCATCTGACTGACAGAATAATTGCAGAAATTTCGGTTTGCAGAATGCTGAAACCATCTCGAAGCCTAAATGATGTTGTAACGTTGAAATTATCCTCGTAAAATCCCCGTCTTTTGTGTATGTATGCTGTAACTCTTAGAGAAAGCTTATAGGTCTGAAGTCCTTTAATGTAGTGTGGGATATCTTAGCCCTTTTCGGGATAAAGATGACTCTACACATGTGCCAGTATACTGTAAATGAACCTTATTTGGGAACTCTTTGTAAATCACAGAGAATACAACTTGCAGGGCGATAAGAGTGTAGGACAATGTCCGCATTCCTCTGTAAGTCAGCTAGAATTATTTCGTCTGGCCCCGAGGATTTGCACGGATCGAAGCTATTAACGCTTTAACGCAGTCTTTCGATACTCAACGAAATTGAAGGTGTGCCGTGTGCTAAGCAGTCACCAGCAGCTGCTGTTACAGGTGCTGCCAAATTCTTTCTTGGTCAGAATGTAATTTTATTGGAGCACCATAGCGACAAACCTAGTTGTACTACAACTGTGTACACCTTATTCTTGCTGTATCTTTTGCTACAACACACTGTAGGCAGTCCGCTATGTCTAGTCAACATCCAACCCAATGAAAACGCTGCTTTAGTTTGTCAAGAGTTTTTGTGACTCCAAGATGGCCGCCACTAGGACCATTATGATACTCTTGTTGTGATGTGAATATGTGAGTAATTTTGAGGTATTAACTCCCCTCCTCCTTAAAAAAAAAGTGTCCTCACTTTTATGTGCTGAGTGTTGTTAGGCGTTTTTGTTGTATCCTGTTTAATTCGGTATTATATACTTCGTTGAGCCTTTCTTGTCTTCTTCTCATTTGCGTCTGTTGGTAGCACTTGCAAGATTGTGCTAGGGCATAGATTATCAGTGCTGTTGCCAGAGTTCCCATTATGATACATATTATAGATTTTCCTCGATAGAAAGTAGGAATGGGGATATTTCTTATATGTTGTTAAATTTATAGTCTGAATTGGTTGTTATGACCTTCTGAACTTCAATTTGTTCATTGTAATGTTTGTTTATGATATATTTTAATTGTTGTTGTGAGTTGTAGTAAATTATTCCATTTATGTTGGTTGAGTAGTTGAACTGGATTAGGTTGAGTCCAACTATTTTCACATTATTCCAATGGTATTCATTGTCTACCAGGATGTGTCCATTTTCCAAAACCTTTAATGGTTCGTTGTTTTCAAGTATGGTTTCACATTGTGTTGGTTTATTTTGCAAGATGTTTATGGTACAGTTTTCATTGTTTATTAACTTACAAATATAATTTCCTACGTAAATTTTACATTCATTCTTTAAATTCGTTGTTACATTGAGCAATCTTAGGATCTAAGTTAAGTTTACCACATTTGTGTGATAAGGAGTATACATTGTATAATTTACGATTTTCTTTTAATATAGGATATTTATAAATTGTTATGATTGATTGTCTAAAGTATAATACATGGATATCCGAATATTCTAAATTATTTATGTTTGGAAGATCTACCTATTCATGGTTTAATATTTCTTTAACGTCTTGCATGTTTCAAGTGCCGCAATAAAATTCATTGTGTATGATTTTTGTCTTAAGCTAATAAGGCCTTGGTTGTTGTAATGACAATAAAAAACAAGTTTTATTTAATTTTTTTCCCGACGTTTCGTCAATTATTTGTTGACTTTATCAAGGGGTTTTTTGGGGAAATCTATTTTATTATTTTAAGAAAAAACATTTATTTTTAAATTTTACATTTATAAAAATTCCACGGAACATAGAGATTTGGGTATATTTTGGACCTTTATTGCAATGCCCAAATCTGGAACTCGAGCAAAGTAGGGCACGATTTTTTTAACCGATTTTATAAGTTAAGGAATGATATTGGGTAAAGAAAAAAATTTTTCCAAAATATATAAAACCAAAAGTTATGCCCACATGAAGTTTAAAAATTTTCTAAAATATTTTTAATTTCAGCTTCTCTCAAAAAAAACCGCGTATTTGATCACCCTACTCAAAGAGAAATAATCGAAATAAAAACTTACATTTCTGGATTTCGAGGTTCCTATGGGTTTACTTTTATATGAAAAAAAATTAAATCGGTGACACAAAAAAAAAATTTTTTTTAAGAGTTTCGGCCGCCATCAAATGTGCCACTGTGTGCCGTATCAAAGTAGATTAAAAATGAAATATATAATAAAATATAATATATTAAATATAATACGATCGATGTTGAGTGCTTTATTCGTTATGGGACTGGTTCGAGGCTATGTTGATTCGGAGTTCTTATTTAATCAACTAAACTTCAACGTTCCTGTAAGACCTACCCGCAATTTTGAAATCTTGGCATTAAAATATTACCGCTTTATGCTAATAATGATTCTTTTCGTCTCGCATGTGTCAACTTCAACTTTTAGTAATACCGTACTGAAAAGAAATCTTACTTTATATTTAAATTATGAACTAATTTGTTATTTAGTCAGTAAGGATGTAAAATCTATTGACTTATTAAATAAATAAATAGTTAATAAAAAATAAATAAATATATACAAAACTTAGGTAACGCAATGTTCCTCACAACAATAGATTTGGAATCAGGTTTCCACCAAATACTGATGAAAGCATAACAAACTAAAAGAGGCACTACAGGCACAAGTGGAATTGTTTCAACTAGATTTTTAACAAATGCTTTGAACTAACCGCAAATGCAAGTAATTTTGCAATCGAAGCAGTTCTATCTCAAAATAAAAAACCTATATCATTTATATCTAGGATACTAGCCATAGTTTGGGCGTTACAAAAGCTCAGGAATTATTTATACGGCATAGCCGATTTAACTATTTACACTGACCACCAGTCACTAATTTTTTCTACTTCTGATAAGAACCCAAGCACAAAACTAAAGCGATAGAAGAACTTTATAGAGGAGTATGGCGCAAGGCTAGTTTATAAACCAACCAGGACACCAAAATGTTGTCGCTGATGTGATATCTCACCAACAAATTAATAAAACTTCCAATTCAGACAATAGGTCTGTTTCTTTACC
Organism: Linnaemya vulpina; assembly: GCA_963675445.1. NCBI lineage: Eukaryota > Metazoa > Arthropoda > Insecta > Diptera > Tachinidae > Linnaemya > Linnaemya vulpina. The sequence goes on along the minus strand of OY776281.1, from coordinate 4,795,988 downwards.
TCTCCGGCAGCTTCGTGATAGAGAAAATAACCAAATTTACTCTCAACTGTTCTCAATTATAAAAATTAGCAAAAAAGTACGCGAACAGCATTTTGCAAGATTTTGCCAGTCATTTTGCTGAAAAGCTGATGAGTAAATCAAAAGAATGTTCATGTGAACTTATGTTCATATGTATTATAAATAAAGTTTTCAATATATAAATAAATGTTTATAACTTCAAATAAGGTTTTTGTGGTTTCTAGTGCAAATACATAAATACATACATACATATTTTGACCAAAACCCCAATTTGAAAACTTTTTGCAAAATATTTGACGATTAAAACTTTTTTGTTAACTTTTTAATTGGCAAGAAGAAGAAGTAAAACATCTGTTCTATCTTGCAAAATTTTACTGAACAATATTTTTCCAGCAAGATTTTGCAAGTTCTCAGTTATTCAAATGTCAATTTTCTGACTCTCTTTCCCTCAATTTACATAAATTTTCTTGCTGGAGAAAGTAAACGAACAACATCCAGTAACATTTTGCACAATTTGTTACAAAATATCACGTAAACAAACATACCTAATAACTCACAACATTCAGCGCAAAGCTCACCGACCGAAAAAATAAAACGTGTAAAGGCACCCATAAATTCCTTTAAGAGTAAAATAATTATTAAGCATTCACTAAATACATTGGTACAGTCCACATCACGGAATGTATTTTCAAATGCACGTTTAGAAATATATTTTAACACGAAAACGCAATTAATAAAAGAAGGGGTTAGACCAAATTTGACAAATGCTATTGACATTGACGAACAAGTTCTACTTTATGTAGCAGATGAGATCATGGCAACCTTTCCTACGGTAAAAATAGTGATAGCTCAAAGATTAGTCGACGACGTTACAGGTATAGAAAAACAAAAACAAATAGTACAAGACACTCAAAAAAGAGCTCATAGAAACTATAACAACAACGCTCAAAAGATTTTATTAAAATACTACTGGCCAAATATTAAGGGTTTATGTAAAAATGAAGTACAAGACTGCGAGATTTGTCTACTAAATAAATACGACAGAAAATGCAATAAAATTCCAATTGGATCGGCACCAATACCAAACAAAGTAGGAGAATGTATACATTTAGACATATTTTATATGAGCGGACGAACCTACATCAGTTCAACAGACAAATACTCGAAATTTTGCCATCTACGACAAATACTAACAAAGAAAGACACATTTAAATACATCGATGAAATTTTATCACAATTGTGTCCGAACCCCAAATTCGTAATGACAGATAACGAATCTATATTCACTGGTATATGTGCACAACAAATATACAAGCGACTACAAATAATGCACTTTACCACACCAGCACTTCATTCGACAACGAACGCTCAAGTAGAGCGAACTCACAGTAAGATAATCGAGCTAAAACTTACTAGCAAAACAACATAACACACCACCAGATGAGCAAATTTTTGAAGCCATCAGACAATATAACAAAACTATTCATTGGGTAACTAATCACAAACCCGAGGACGTCTTTTTTAATAAACAAGGGTACCCAGAAATTAAAGAAAAGCTAAAAAATAATCAACAAAAAGGCCTTGAGTATCACAACAAAAATCGGAAACAGATAAAATATAAGCCAAAGGACATCGTATATTCAAAAATACACAGAAAAAGCAAAGACGTAGCCAAGTACGCGAAGCATTGTGTAACAACAGACAACGAAAACACAATAATCACAACTAGAGGACATATCATACATAAAGATAACATTAGATTAAGACCATGCACAGAATAATAATCTTATTTTTTATATCGTCAGCTTTTTGTGACAAAATGATATGTAATGATAGAATCGAAACCAACATACACGCACAAGAAGACAACATTTTTATACCATATAGCCAACCTAACAAAAATACTAGCTTCATATGAGGATATAATGCGTTCAATATACAATGTTGACAACAACCCCGAATTAAGACTAGTAGTGAACAAAATTAAAACACTGATAACACAATTATTACCTCTCAATTACAAAACCAAAAGATCACTAAATTTTCTCGGTTCAATATTAAAATTCATCACTGGTACTCCAGATCACGATGATCTAATTGAAATCAAAACAACACTAAACGCACTAATAGAAAACAATAACAAACAAAAAATAAGTAAAAGTGCTATATTCGGCTGTGCCGAATCTTATATACCCTTCACTAACGTACGTCTGCTTTCTAACTTATAAAATAGTTTCAGTTAGCAAAAAATAAAAACAACTTCAGTTGGGTTTTTTGGTTACTTAAAAAAAAATATTCTAAATTTCCCACCCTTGGAAAAGAAATTTTAATTTTTAAAAATGTTTTTAGCATAATGTGTAAAGCGGTTTTATTTAAGCAAAAGTACAAATTTTTAACCATTTTGGTAACGTTCATGTTATACAAAATATTGCAGTATCTAACCCTGGAATCAACATTTTTATTTTTCTTAAATTTTTAATACCAATTTTGTTTTGCCGAAATAAAAAACAATTTTAACTTGGAAAAAAACGACTTTAATTGATTTTTGGTTATGTATTGTATAAAAAAAAATTAAATTTCGGAACCCTGGATGCGAACTTTAAATTTTTAAATTTATGTTTAATCAATGCAAATCTTAATGATACCAAAAATGGTTTTACTTAAGAAAGACTTAAAATTGTTAAACATATTAGTTACCATATGTACCACAAAATACCGAATGTACCAACAAAAAAAAAAAAATAATAATAAAATTCCCCACCCCTGGAGACGAAAACTAAATTTTTTTAAATAATGTTTTATCAATGCAAGTCTTTATGATGTATAAAGCGGTTTTATATAAGAAGAACTAAAATTTGTAACAATTTTTGTCACTTTCATGTACTACAAAATATTGCAGTATCCAACACTGGAAATGAAATTTAGATTTTCTTAAATTTTTGATACCAAATTTGTTTTGCCAGAATAAAAAATTATTTTAACCAAGAAGAAACGACGTTAATTGATTATTGGTTATGTTATTGTATTAAAAAATTCAAATTTCCTAACCCTGGATGGGAACTTTAAATTTAAAAATATATTTTCATCCATACAAATCTTCATGTTACCAAAAACGGTTTTATTTAAGAATAACTTAACATATTTATATATTTTAGTCATTATATGTACCACAAAATACCGAATGTGCCCAAAAAATATTTCAATTTCCGATCCTTGGAAGCGAAAATTAAAACTTTTTAAAATAATTTTTATCCATACAAGTCTTCATGATGTATAAAGTGGTTTTATTTAAGAAAAACTACAAATTTGTAACCATTTCTGTCACTTTCTTGTAGTACAATATATATCAGTTTTCGAGCCCTGGAATCGAAATTTGTTTTTTTTTTTAATTTTGATACCAATTCTGTTTTACCAGGACAAAAAATAATTTTAATTAGGATAAAACGACGTTAGTTGATTTTTAGTTATTTTAATGTACAAAAAATATTAAAATTTCCTAACGCTGGATAAGAATTTTTAAATTTTTTTTCCATCTATGCAAATCTTCCTGATTTATAAAACGGTTTTATTTAAGAAAAATTTTAAATTTTTAAACATTTTAATTATTTTATGTACCACACAATACCGAATGTGTAAAAAAAATATTCAATTTCCGATCCCTGGAATCGAAAATTTAATTTTTTTAAATTATTTGCTACCAATGGAAGTCTTAATGATGTATAAAGCGGTTTTATTTAAGAAAAATTACAAATTTGTTACTACTTTCGTTACCTTCATGTACTACAAAATATTGCAGTACCGAACCCTGGAATCGAAATTTTAATTTTTTTTTTAATTTTTAATACCAATTTCGTTTTGCCGAAATAAAAAGTAATCTTAACCAGGAAAAATGACGTCAGTTGATTTTTGGTTAGCTTATTGTATAAAAAATAAATTGAAAATCCTAACCCTGGATGGGAACTTTAAATTTTTAAATTTTTTTTCATCGATGCAAATCTTCATTACACCAAAAACGGTTTTATTTAAGAAAAACTTTAAATTTTTAAACATTTTAGTTATTATATGTACCACAAAACACTGAATGTACCAAAAAAAAAATTTTTATTTCCCATCCCTGGAAAAATTTTTTTTTTAAGTTTTAAATGGACAATTGAGGAGTCCCAAGGCATGAAATAAGTTCAATTTTCAAATAAGCAAGAAAATAATCGGTTTTTGGTGTTAATTTTGCGTCGAGAAATAGGTGTAAGCTTCCCAGCTCTGGAACCGTCCTTCCGATTTTTCTGAATTCCAATACCACTCTAAGTTAGCTCACTTCCAATCGATCAGTCCAAGAATGAAGTCTCTAGCTCTTCTGGGGGCCTGGGAAAACCGATTTCACGTACAGACAGACGGACAGACGGACATCGCTCAATCGTCATCGCTATTCATAAGGATCCAGAATATATATACTTTATGGGGTCGCATATTGATATCGAAGAAATTACACACGGAATGACAAACATAAATATACCCTTTCACATTTTTGTGAAGGGTATAATAAGATTATTATTCTGTGCATGGTCTTAATCTAATGTTATCTTTATGTATGATATGTCCTCTAGTTGTGATTATTGTGTTTTTGTTGTCTGTTGTTACACAATGCTTCGCGTACTTGGCTACGTCTTTGCTTTTTCTGTGTATTTTTGAATATACGATGTCCTTTGGCTTATATTTTATCTGTTTCCGATTTTTGTTGTGATACTCAAGGCCTTTTTGTTGATTATTTTTTAGCTTTTCTTTAATTTCTGGGTGTCCTTGTTTATTAAAAAACACGTCCTCGGGTTTGTGATTAGTTACCCAATGAATAGTTTTGTTATATTGTCTGATGGCTTCAAAAATTTGCTCATCTGGTGGTGTGTTATGTTGTTTTGCTAGTAAGTTTTAGCTCGATTATCTTACTGTGAGTTCGCTCTACTTGAGCGTTCGTTGTCGAATGAAGTGCTGGTGTGGTAAACTGCATTATTTGTAGTCGCTTGTATATTTGTTGTGCACATATACCAGTGAATATAGATTCGTTATCTGTCATTACGAATTTGGGGTTCGGACACAATTGTGATAAAATTTCATCGATGTATTTAAATGTGTCTTTCTTTGTTAGTATTTGTCGTAGATGGCAAAATTTCGAGTATTTGTCTGTTGAACTGATGTAGGTTCGTCCGCTCATATAAAATATGTCTAAATGTATACATTCTCCTACTTTGTTTGGTATTGGTGCCGATCCAATTGGAATTTTATTGCATTTTGTGTCGTATTTATTTAGTAGACAAATCTCGCAGTCTTGTACTTCATTTTTACATAAACCCTTAATATTTGGCCAGTAGTATTTTAATAAAATCTTTTGAGCGTTGTTATAGTTTCTATGAGCTCTTTTTTGAGTGTCTTGTACTATTTGTTTTTGTTTTTCTATACCTGTAACGTCGTCGACTAATCTTTGAGCTATCACTATTTTTACCGTAGGAAAGGTTGCCATGATCTCATCTGCTACATAAAATAGAACTTGTTCGTCAATGTCAATAGCATTTGTCAAATTTGGTCTAACCCCTTCTTTTATTAATTGCGTTTTCGTGTTAAAATATATTTCTAAACGTGCATTTGAAAATACATTCCGTGATGTGGACTGTACCAATGTATTTAGTGAATGTTTAATAATTATTTTACTCTTAAAGGAATTTATGGGTGCCTTTACACGTTTTATTTTTTCGGTCGGTGAGCTTTGCGCTGAATGTTGTGAGTTATTAGGTATGTTTGTTTACGTGATATTTTGTAACAAATTGTGCAAAATGTTACTGGATGTTGTTCGTTTACTTTCTCCAGCAAGAAAATTTATGTAAATTGAGGGAAAGAGAGTCAGAAAATTGACATTTGAATAACTGAGAACTTGCAAAATCTTGCTGGAAAAATATAGTTCAGTAAAATTTTGAAAGATAGAACAGATGTTTTACTGCTTCTTCTTACCAATGAAAAAGTTAACAAAAAAGTTTTAATTGTCAAATATTTTGCAAAAAGTTTTCAAATTGGGGTTTTGGTCAAAATATGTATGTATGTATTTATGTATTTGCACTAGAAACCACAAAAACCTTAATTGAAGTTATAAACATTTATTTATTTATTTATTGAAAACTTTATTTATAATACATATGAACATAAGTTCACATGAACATTCTTTTGATTTACTCATCAGCTTTTCAGCAAAATAACTGGCAAAATCTTGCAAAATGCTGTTCGCATACTTTTTTGCTAATTTTATAATTGAGAACAGTTGAGAGTAAATTTGGTTATTTTCTCTATCACGAAGCTGCCGGAGAGGTAAAGAAACAGACCTATTGTCTGAATTGGAAGTTTTATTAATTTGTTGGTGAGATATCACATCAGCGACAACATTTTGGTGTCCTGGTTGGTTTATAAACTAGCCTTGCGCCATACTCCTCTATAAAGTTCTTCCATCGCTTTAGTTTTGTGCTTGGGTTGTTATCAGAAGTATAAAAAATTAGTGACTGGTGGTCAGTGTAAATAGTTAAATCGGCTGTGCCGTATAAATAATTCCTGAGCTTTTGTAACGCCCAAACTATGGCTAGTATCCTAGATATAAATGATATAGGTTTTTTATTTTGAGATAGAACTGCTTCGATTGCAAAATTACTTGCATTTGCGGTTAGTTCAAAGCATTTGTTAAAAATCCAGTTGAAACAATTCCACTTGTGCCTGTAGTGCCTCTTTTATTTTGTTATGCTTTCATCAGTATTTGGTGGAAACCTGATTCCAAATCTATTGTTGTGAGGAACATTGCGTTACCTAAGTTTTGTATATATTTATTTATTTTTTATTAACTATTTATTTATTTAATAAGTCAATAGATTTTACATCCTTACTGACTAAATAACAAATTAGTTCATAAATTTAAATATAAACTAAGATTTCTTTTCAGTACGGTATTACTGAAAGTTGAAGTTGACACATGCGCGACGAAAAGAATCATTATTAGCATAAAGCGGTAATATTTTAATGCCAAGATTTCAAAATTGCGGGTAGGTCTTAGAGGAACGTTGAAGTTTAGTTGATTAAATAAGAACTCCGAATCAACATAGCCTCGAACCAGTCCCATAACGAATAAAGCACTCAACATCGATCGTCGACTTTTTAGTATAGAAAATTTTATTATATTTAATATATTATATTTTATTATATATTTTATTTTTAGTCTACTTTGATACGGCGCACAGTGGCACATTTGAAGAGATGGCGGCCAAAACTCTTAAAAAAAAAAATTTTTTTTGTCACCGATTTAATTTTTTTTCATATAAAAGTAAACCCATAGGAACCTCGAAATCCAGAAATGTAAGTTTTTATTTCGATTATTTCTCTTCGAATAGGGTGATCAAATACGCACTTTTTTTTGAGAGAAGCTGAAAGTCAAAATATTTTAGAAAATTTTTGAACTTCATGTGGGCGTAACTTTTGGTTTTATATATTTTTGGAAACATTTTTTTTCTTCACCCAATATCATTCCTTAACTTATAAAATCGGTTAAAAAAATCGTGCCCTACTTTGCTCGAGTTCCAGATTTGGGCATTGCAATAAAGGTCCAAAATATACCCAAATCTCTATGTTCCATGGAATGCAACCTTTTTTCCGCGAAAAACTTCGTAAAATGACTTATAACGTGTTATAGTACGTACTTTGAGCTGTTATTATATGCCATTTTTTAAATTTATATTTGCGTCTCTAGGAACTACAATGATTTTACTGCTTGTATGTGGGATATTTAAGGTATGGGTGCGGTATATCTACATGTGTTTTGTGTTTATGTTTTTCTTTTCTTGGAAGAAGTTTTATTAACGAAAAGGGTATAATGAAAGACTATTATTATAATGCATTAAATGTATTTTTGTAATTAAGGCCTTCAAAAAATTTATAGGTACATATAAGCGGGGGTAGGTACATGAGTTGTTGTATTTGGACTGATATATTCGACCTGTGCTATAACTTTATTGTGTACCCAGGTAGCTGCTGCTCATATAAAGGTTAAAATACGATAGAGAATGAAGTAACAAAAGAGAATTGAAGTAAATTGTCGGTACAAGCATGTCTGTACTCCTCTTCTTTCTTCTTTCCTCTCTCTCGTTTAAACACATACATGCTTCAAGAAAACTTGATGTGTATAAAAACAGACAAAATTAGAAAAGATGATCAGTATTGTCAAAACAATGGCTAAGTTCCGTTATAACGATCTTGCTAAAATTTATTTTGAACAAAAAACAAAAACGATGTTGTGCGACCATTTAAAAAAATTAATAATTTCTTAACGCGATTAAATAAACGGTATAATGAATGTTATAGAAATAAGGAAAAAATGTTTAACTGCAACAAACAATGGCTTACAAGCGAACTTGTATTTGAAAACCAACCAAAACCAGCAAATGTGGGCCGACCTGCCAGACCAGTTGAGGAGTGTAGTGAAAGGTCCCGAAGACGAAAGCTGCAAGGCATTAATGAAGAATTTTCTCAAGAAATAATTAAAGATACGTTTTTCCATCAAGTAGGACCAACAAAAAATACAACTAAAAAAATTGATATAATAGAAAATGTAATGAAAGCGAGCCCCAAGCGTGTAAAAAGGATTTTAAAGAGCATTCCAACAACAACCGATGATAAAAAATTTACATCCGAAGAAGCATTTTCAATATTTTTGGACTTAAAGCTAACAGAATATCAGTATATGAATTGCGAAAGCGGGCAATTGTAAAACATTGCTCCATTTATCCAGAATATAGAGATTTGGTTTTAATTAAAAAAGATAGTTTACCACCACAAAATTCTATAAACATTACAGAAAGTTCAGCAGAGGTCGTATTGCAAGACATACTAAATCATACTGCAGAAAGATTGTTGAATACATTGGACGCAGATAATATTAAAAAGCTTGGTGACATTAATTTCTAAATGGGGATGCTATGGATCTTCTGGACAAAAGCGATATAAGTAGTATAATGCAGAAAATATATCAGATTCTGACTTATTTATGATATCTTTTGTTCCGTTAAGACTAAAAACAAATAACATTAATTTTGGGCCATCTACTAGCAAAGAAACCGATATTAACATATGGAAAAACAAAGTACCTTCCTCAACAAAATATTGCAGACCAATTAAATTTGCTTTTAAGAAGGAAACGAAGGATGTAATATGAGAAAAAGTATCTAAACTTAAACAACAAATAGATAAACTTCAACCGATAACTTTGCTACTTAATGATCAAGAGATTGAAACAAATTACCAAATGTTACTTACAATGATTGATGGACAAGTTGCACAGGCCATAACTGAAACAAAATCATCTTCGAGCTGTGTTATTTGCAAAAAAAAAACTGCAAGCCAATTAAGTCAACTTCCAACAGAAGACACTACTTTCCAATAAGCCTATGAGTTTGGCTTGTCACCACTCTCTGCTAAAATTCGATATATGGAACACATATTAAAGCTAAGCTATGATTTAGATTTTAAAGGAACAGTACGAAATAGTGACGAAAATAAAGCCAAAAGAGAGGCAAAAAAAAAACACGTAGAAGAAAAATATTTAGAATTGGGTTTACTGATCGATCAGACAAAGCAAGGAGAAGGAAACACAAATGATAGCAACACAGCAAGAAAAATTTTTTTTGATCCTGAAACTGATGCATCTATTACAGGAGTAGATTTTGAATAAATAAAACGGTACAAAATCATACTGCAAGTAATATCATGCAATAAAAAGGTAAATGCAAGAAAATTTGGTCAGCATGCTAATGAAACAGCGAAACTATACAATGAAAAATATTATTGGAGGAATATGCCATCGACAGTCCATAAAATACTATATCATGGGAAAAACATTATTCAACACAATATGCTGCCGATTGGAGATCTTTCTGAAGAAGCGCAAGAAAAAAGGAATAAAGATTATAGATATTTTCGCGAGCACAACACAAGAAAGATGTCTAGATATGTTACTAATGAAGACCTCTTTAATATTTTACTGTGCACTTCTGATCCATATATCTCCAGCATTCGACAAAAATGGAATTCCACCCCCATGGAATTGGACAAAGATTCCAAACAGCTCCTTGAAGATGAACAGGAGACATACTTAGATGAAATTTTAGATGAAATTAAATGAAAAATGTATTCTATGCAAATTAACATAAAAATTAGGGCAAAAAAGCACAATAAATATTGAAAATTTATAAAAGATTTGGAATAAAAAGATTTTCTTAGAATTTATAATAAAACCTTTTTTCGGATATGGATCTCCTACATAACTGTTATGGATTCACGTTTAAAATATATTTAAATTATTCATATAATAATAACATTTAAAGCTGTCGAACTTACATTTGTTAGTGAATTATGATAACCAAGGCTATTTTTCGAAATTTGACTTACAAGGGCCCTATGAGTAAATGTGGACCGATTGCAATAAAATTTCACAGGGATATCAACGACTAAAATAAAATTAGTTTTGCTTAATATTATATCAATATTAATATATTTAAAACAATTTTGAGCTTCAAACCCGTATTCTAAGCGGTCCATTGGAGAAGAGGGCTAAATATCAAAATAAAATGGACCCGGGTAAACGGCTTAATTAAGTATGTAATTTTTTAGTTCAGTCTGCGTTACTATTTATAAAATGCAATGTTAAATCACTACATTCACAAATTTTTTCCTTAAAGCCGATAATACCTACATTTTAAAAAATCCTTTTTCAATCATATATAAGTGTACCTTAATATGGCCCGGTTTTAAAGTTAATACATCAAATTAAAACTGAAGATGTCTTCTATCCAACAAAAAAAATTTATTAAAAAATTTCAACCCAGTCAAAAGTTATAGAATTTTGACCGCCTACTCACAAAATGTGCCACTGTGCGGCGGCAAGACATACGGACTCGAACCAAGCCCACGAAGGCAAAATATTAGACACTCTTTCTGTAAAGATTCGATACTATTGATATGAATGGAGTAACAAGGATCCCAGACAATTGATCCATACTCAAGAATTGGTCAAACAAAAGACTTATATAATAGTTTTGTAATATATGGATCCAGAAATTCCTTAGACCAGCGTTTAATAAATCCAAGTATCCCGTAGGGGTACCATTATAGAGATGTGATCACGAAAGTTGAGTCTATGATCCAACAGTATGCCAAGATCCAATATGGTATCAACTTTGTTTAAAATATCATTAAAAATATAATAGGACATATATACGTGTATAGTCATTCCTAAGTCGGGTATGGGATATCTGTCTGTAATAGTATGAGAATTTAATTTTTGGAAATCTACAACCATCCTGCGCTCAGGTTTGCCTTCTCCATCGGTATCTTTTTTTGCTACAGTCCAAATAGGAGAATTGTATGGACTTTTGCTTGGTTAAATTATATTGTTCTCTAATAATTTTCTAATTTATTTTTTTATAAAGTAGTTGTCTGAATAAGGTATATAGATTTTTCTTTGTCTATATAGGTTCTTCAGACTTTGTTCTAATTGTTCCCTGAATTGTAGTTGTGCAGTATTTCGTTTGTCGCGTAATTGTTTAGCATGATTTCCTCAATTTCTTTTTTATAGTTCTCATTATTCACTATATAATGTAGGTTATGCTTTCTTGGCCCTATATTTATAAATGAGCTTGTACTTGTATAGATTGATCTCGGCTTTAATTGTTCTTAAGAGCATGTCAAATTCTTCTAATGCGTTTGTTTGGAAAAATGTTAGATGATTATCTAATAATGTTATTATTTTGTTAGACTTCGTTAAAATATAACCATGAAGAGTTTTAACTTTTACAGGTTTTATTGGAATAGATTTACCTATATTACACTTAATGCTAATATAATTGTTTGTTGCTCCTGTGTCAATTAGTATATTGATGGTCCTACCAGTGTCTCTGTCATGTCGTTGAAGACAAGGCAGACCGTTAATTCGTCTAAAAAAGCACTGCCAGTTTCAAAGGATTCATCTATTTCTGTGGTGATTGATTGCGCTTCCTCGTCTCTGGTCTGATTTATCCGTTGCACTGTATTAGTTGTGAAATTTGCTGCTGAGTTGCTGTATTCTCGTTTTTGAGATTCTCTTCTGAATTGGTTAGGGTTTTTGTTGAAGCTGTTTGTGTGATTTTGCTGATGATTATTGTTGTATTGAGTGGGTCTTCTATATTGAAATGAAGTGTCCACATCCATTGGTTCATCTCTGTTAAGTTGAGGTTTTTGAAAATTATTCTGTTGATGGTGGTTGACTTGATATGCGGGTCGTAGCTGTCTCTCATTTCTTGGATATTGAAATGAGTGAGGTTTATCATGTCTGTTACTCTCTTGTTTTTTGGAGTTTCAAAATGTATATCTTTATTGTCATGATAGATTGTGCATGCAATCGCGTAGTCTTCTCCTAAGCTTTTGGGTTTATTTGAATATCGTATGCCCCGAGTGTAGTTGCTACGTATTCCTGTGATGAATGCTTGGTGTATTCCGTCATGGAATTGTATGAGTGTTTTATTTACTTGTTTTATGCTCATCATTATCTCCTTTAATACATGTAATGGTCTCTTGTCTGCGTAGGTATAGTCTAAACGACTGATCATGGCATAGAAGTTTAACGCATAATACCTTAGAGGATGCTACAGTAAGTTTTGCGCGTATAATGCAGACGCAGTTGTAATATTCTGGGCTGTTAGGGATATTTCTTAATACTCTCCATTTGTGTGCATACTTCGTTGCGCCATGGATTGTATTCAGTTTCCATGCCAATGAATGTGGGAAGACATTTGAAAATCTCGGTGTTTATTTGATTAGCCTGTGTAATGATTGGCCGTAGTGCTGTCATTGTAGGGACTGTCGATATTTGGAATGGTGATTTATTTTTTATCGTGTCCAGTTCTGTTCTCAATGATGCGAACTGCACTGAAAGGGCGTCGGTGTCAGCCTTTAGTGTTGTGCAGTCTTCCGTTGGCATTCTTGTGGATAAATTAGTTATTTGTCGTTCTGAATCAAAGAATGTGTGCCTTCTCTCCTTGCGTGATTGCGTAAAACTTTATTTAATTATCCTCTATTTCAGGATCTATTGAATTTTGTAGGGTTTTTTGTTATTCGGCTTTTCCAGGAATCGTATTTTATCGATCTCCAGGACCGTGGTATTTTTATTTTGGCTGTGGATACAAGATTTTTTCGCTTGTATCGCCGTTGAGCCCCCCAGTTAATTCGTTTCCCAAGGAATAAATCCAAAAAATATTTTTTATTTAGACACACCGAAACATGTGTACTTTATTTAATCGTATTCTTAAGATTGGTTTACAATATTTTCTCTAACATCTGTTTATCTGTTTTATCTCGTATATATATATTTATAACTAGATATCTTAATCTACACGAAAGTATGTTTTCCATTTTATTCTTTGTTTTATTATTAATGGAAAATATATTTTCGGTTTTCTTTGCTTCCTATCAATAAAGATGTACTTTTATTGCCCTTTATTCCTTATCAGTAAAGATGTACTTTTATTGCCCTTTATTCCTTATCAGTACAGATGTACCTTTATTATGTATATTACCCTTTGTTCCTTATCAGTTAAGATGTACCTTTATTACTCTTTGTTCCTTATCGGTAAAGATGTGAATGTGTGAGTAATGTTGAGGTATTAACTCGCGCTAGCTACCCTTCAGGATTTTTAAACTGAAACAGCCATCTCAGGGCATAATGGTCGGTCCTGAACGTGAAGTGCTAACAATACAGGTGCTTGTGATGGTGTTTTAATCATTATAATACTGCTAGAATCTCACGTCATGTCGCACAGTAATTCTTTTCAGGCTTCGAGGGTATACGGCTATAAAAGCCTATAACTTTCTCTGTGCCATTGACTATTTGTGATAGCATGCCTCATATACCATAGCCGCTCGCATCAGTTTCCAATATAAACTTTGCTCCAGCAATAAAAATAAATATTCCTTCGGCTCATCTCAATGGTATGGTTTTAAATTTTTGGTCATGCAGACTCGCAGCTGTACTAGCAAAATTTGACGTCTGTAGTAAGAGAAAGCTTCCCAACTTATTGAGATTTTTAGGACGGTGCTAGTCCTTTACTGCTCGTATTTTATTTTCATCTGTTTAAAATCCACCTGCTTTAAAAAAGATGCCCCAAATATTTTCTTCTTACTGGAACAATTCCCATTTCTTCAGGCTGAGCTTTAATCCAACTGAGGATACCCGTAGAAGAACCTCTGCCAATTTCTTAAGATGCTCATCAAAAGTTTCCCCATCACGACTATGTCATCTAGATATACTAAGTATGTCTTCCTGTGAAGACCCTTCAGTACTTACTCCATTAGGCATTCAAATGTGGGCGGAGCGTTGCATAGACCAAATGGCATAACTTTTAACTGCCATAAGTCGCTGGCGCTGAGGGCACTTTTTCCTTGTCTTTCTCTGCAGTCTCCACCTGTCAATATCAGCTTTGGAAATTCAGCGCAGAGAAATATTTTGTACCACATAGCGCGTCAAAATGCCGTCAATTCTGGAGGCAAGCTGCCCTTCTTGGCAATATAGTTGAGTTTCCTGTCGTCTACGCAGGACCTTTCTTTTTTACTAAGACCACAGGCGAGTTCCAAGGTCTTGACGATGGTTCGATTACACCATTTTGCTCTATTTCTTTTTCTGTTCTTTAACTTCATTACGCTTTGCTAGAGGTACACTTCTGGGTGATTGTTTAATCGGCTTCGCTTCTCCTGTAATAATTTTGTGTTTCACTATAGCGGTTCTTCCTTGGCTTTGGTTGCCCGTAGCGGAGACGCTGATATGTCTATTTAGCAGCTCTTTGGAATTATTTTTGTCTGATGCTACTAATCCTGCTACCCATTGCTCTACGTATTTTCCAAATTGCACACGCTCTTTAGCTGAGATATTGGAAAGCTCTTTGTTTTGCTCACAGTTTACTATTACTTCTGCTGGAGTATACTGGCCTATGTTGGAGTTTTCCTTGATGACTTTTTCGTGGTCTGCTAAATGAAGTACTCTTATAGGGATCATTTGTGACGACAAAAGTCGACCGGCTCGTTTTTGCCGCAACAATAATAGATTCGTTTGGAATGATTATTTAAGTTTTTTTTCTAAGTTGTTTTTGAACAAATAATATAACTGTACGGCCTATATAAAGAATAGTATTTAAGTTTATTGTAATGGAATTTTTTTTCTTTTTATTCTCATGTTTGGAGTACAGTTTCTTTTATATATTTATGCATGTACACGCGCGCATGGAAATTGATCACGTATTCTTTTGTATATTTTTTTGTCCTCTAAAATAAATAAGACGAATATGTATGTAAGGGTGCACTGAGAGTTATATACCGGCACAATCATTTTAAAAGCATTTAAAGCTGACAGCCTCTCTGGAAGTATTTCTCACAGATATGCGCACTCCCGCAGCTAACAACAGAACTTGAAATATTCACTGTTCTGTGTACATGCATGTTGTTGTGTGTATTTCTGTGTGCGCGCCACGAATAGTATAAAAGGCGAACAATTGTTAAACAAGAGTGAGTTGGCTGGCAGCTTGCGATGCGACAAGAGCTAGTTTATTAGGTAGAGGGCTCACCCGTACTTGATAAACATCTTGTAGTATAAAGTTGTTGGAGAAACCTATAGAGACATAGGAGTCTTTTCCAACTACTGGGAAGAATTAGTTATTGAGTGAGGGATCGCCCGGCTACATAACTATTTGTTCTCAAGGCAAGGAGCGGTTATTGAGTGAGGGATCACCCGGCTGAATAACCACTTACTCTTGTTTTCCAGTCGGAGTTGGGAAACGGGGATTGTATTCAGGGCTCTCCCGTTGCAATTGTCGATCCTGCACTTGCTCTCCAGTAAAGGTCGTGGAGACGAGGATTGTATTCTGGGCTCTCCCGTTGCAATTGTCGATCCTGCACTTGCTCTCCAGTAAAGGTCGTGGAGACGAGGATTGTATTCAGGGCTCTCCCGTTGCGATCTTCGATCCTTGAGGCGGCTCGTGTAGGCTGAGAACAGTGGCATCGGTCGTCCAGCCTCTGACCTCCACCAACACTGTCACTGGACCATTTGGGGACTCCTCGCTGTTCCATTCCCATATTTAAGTATACATAGATGTAAGGATACTTTAAGAAATATTTAGTATAAATAAACATTGGAAATCAACTGAAGAAACGAAGGTGTTTTATTTAACTACAAAAAATCAACGACCCCTGGACACCGCTGAGCCTATCCTAGCACCCAGCGGAAAACGTGTCGTTACATTGGCGCCCGAGCAGGGACTTATCTGTCTACCAGTATCAATTGGGACAGATTTGTTCATTAAAAAAAAAATAACCCTAGTGACATTTTTGGCGACAGGGTAATAATCCAGAATGTCGATTGACAACTTCACCAAAGAAAAGCCCTTGAAAGCTTCATGGGTCTATTCCTTGAAGAAAGATGATATCGTATCGTATTTATCTGAATTCGAACAGATCACCAGTGGAACCGTAGAAGAACTTCGAAAGAGGTTTGCTAATTTTATACTGTCGGAGCACGAGGAGGTGAGATTCCAGAAATTACTAGAGATACAGTCGAAGCACGAAAGTATTGCGTCAACAAGCCAAGGTGATAGTCTAGCAGTGCCAACAAAATTAACTGCCAGTGTGCCCACATCGCCGATGAAAAATGAAATCCTCTCTGAGATGCCCAGAATGACAACGGAAACTTCCACCCTAATCATTGAGATGGTTCGCAAGTGGGGAGTAAAATATGCTGGCGGAAATTACCCATTAGGCTTCGTAGAACGGGTGGAGGAGCTTTCAAAACTGTATGCGGTAAGCCTCGAAGACGTACTAAAGGTGATGTCAGAATTCTTCCGGGAGAAGGCTCTGTGTTGGTTTAGAAATAACAACAAACAATGGACCCAGTGGTTTCAAAGCAGAATTTTTTGACATTTTTTCTCCCTCCAAGGTTTTTCGAAAAATTGGACGACGAAATTCGGAAGAGGACACAGAAACCCCGAGAAACATTTAAGGATTACGTGCTCGCCCTGTAAAATCTGATGCGCCACTCCGACCTTACGCCTGAGCAAAAGTTGGAACGCACTTTCCGAAATGCGCAATCGGACTACCAATGGTATATCTGGCGTAAGGACTTCACAAATCTGGACGAACTCATGTACTTGGCATAAGAACTCGAAAGTATTCCCCAAAACACACACCCTCACCGAGGAGAACATCGCCGGATGGTTATTGAACCATCAACTCCGCCCGCGCAGTTGAATAAGCCTAAGCAGAAGAGTAAATCTATTACCAATAACACACACTTGTCATATGAAGATGAGAAGATCAAAGCCAATATTTTCATCGAGAACCGACACGTAGCAGCAATCATCGATACCGGGGCCACCAGAAGCTTCATTTCTCCCAAGCTGGTACAGAAACTGTACCATAATCCCACGTACGTAGACGTGGATATTGCCGTCTTTTTGGCCGATGACTCCTGCAAAGAAATCTCAAAGGGTGTACAGAGTGATGTTACATTAGGCGGCGCGACCCTCCCACACAACTTCCTCATCATGAATGATGCCACCGAGAATATCATATTAGGCCTCGATTTTCTCCGGAAGGTGAACACCACCCTAGTTTGTGCCGGCCTGGTCGTAAGATTAGAACAGAAGGGGAAGCCCGAGAGACAGGAGGAAACCAATGACAAGGTAAGAGAACCACACAGTGAACCAATGTACGCAGTACGCAGCGAATTGAGCCGCAGCCTGAAACAGAAAATATACCGTTTTCTTAGCAAAGAACACTATGTCAATCACTATATGTGGCATACTGGTCAAACTCCACATCAATGTGAAGTATGTGGCAAAAAGTATACACGCAAAGAACATTTAGCAAATCATATGCGTTCGCACACAAATGACACACCGTTTCGTTGCGAAATTTGTGGTAAAAGCTTTAGTCGTAAGGAGCATTTTACTAATCATATATTATGGAATACAGAGGAAACCCCACATCGTTGTGATTTCTGTTCGAAAACGTTTACACACAAGGAACATTCAGAATCGCCACATCGTTGTACATATTGTATGAAAACTTTTACGCGAAAAGAGCATTTAGTAAATCATATACGACAACATACTGGTGAGACACCCTTTAAGTGCACTTACTGTACCAAGGCTTTCACCCGAAAAGATCACATGGTCAATCATGTACGCCAACATACAGGTGAATCTCCACATAAATGTACATACTGTACGAAGACGTTTACGCGCAAAGAACACTTAACGAATCACGTACGTCAACATACCGGTGAATCGCCTCATCGCTGCAGTTATTGTAAGAAAACTTTTACAAGGAAGGAGCATCTTACGAATCATATACGACTGCATACTGGTGATTCGCCCCACAAGTGTGAATATTGTCAGAAAACATTCACAAGAAAGGAACATCTCAACAACCATATGCGTCAACATTCAAGTGATAATCCACACTGCTGCAATGTCTGTAATAAACCATTTACTCGCAAGGAACATTTAATAAACCACATGTCTCGCTGCCATACTGGTGATCGACCATTTGCATGTGAAATTTGTGGAAAATCCTTTCCACTTAAGGGAAACTTACTCTTCCATCAGCGCAGCCATACTAAGGGTCAAGAAATGGAAAGGCCATTTTCGTGTGAAAAATGTTCAAAAACGTTTATTTGTAAAGGACATTTGGTTTCACATATGCGCTCCCACTCTGGCGAAAAACCACACGCTTCTACTCTATGTAGTAAAGCTTTTGTGGAACGAGGTAATTTGAAACGTCACATGAAAATGAATCACCCAAATGCACCAATGCCACCACCCCCTGTACCACATCCAGTTATACCAGCAGGAGTTTTGCCGCAAATTGAGCAAGAAATAAATCCAGTTATAAGTGAATTAAATTCGCTTCAAACTACAGCTCCAACAATGCACACTATACAACAAATAACTGCTGCAGCATCAGCAAATACAGTGCAAATGACAACGGGCTTAACGCCTTTAGTAACTTCAACTATAACATCGCATACTACACAGAAACAAATAGCACAGCCTCAAGCTCACGTGCAGCAAAGTTCTTTGCAGCAACAAGTAGTAGTTACACTTCAACAACAAGAGGTCACATCGCATCAACAAGTTTTGCAGCAGCAACAACAGCAACACCACCATAATCAGTTGTTGCAGTTGTCTATAGAACAACCGGCGCGCACGCCACCCTTGCCTACTAGTCCAAGGGTGATCAGCATACATCAAGCACCTGAACAATTGCAGCAGAGGATCCAACGTGCGGTCCAACAAGGGCACCTACCATCCCGCACGCGGCTTTTTGAAATTATTCAGGGACAAGCTTACCGCGTAAACATCTACCGAAACGGAGTTGTCCAGATCATCTGGCGTCGGCCTTAGATTTCCCTAGGAAGAGGGGCAGTGTGACGACAAAAGTCGACCGGCTCGTTTTTGCCGCAACAATAATAAATTCGTTTGGAATGATTATTTAAGTTTTTTTTCTAAGTTGTTTTTGAACAAATAATATAACTGTACGCCCTATGTAAAGAATAGTATTTAAGTTTATTGTAATGGAATTTTTTTTCTTTTTATTCTCATGTTTGGAGTACAGTTTCTTTTATATATTTACCCATGTACACGCGCGCATGGAAATTGATCACGTATTCTTTTATATATTTTTTTTTGTCCTCTAAAATAAATAAGACGAATATGTATGTAAGGGTGCACTGAGAGTTATATACCTGCACAATCATGTTAAAAGCATTTAAAGCTGACAGCCTCTCTGGAAGTATATCTCACAGACATGCGCACTCCCGCAGCTAACAACAGAACTTGAAATATTCACTGTTCTGTGGACATGCATGTTGTTGTGTGTATTTCTGTGTGCACGCCACGAATAGTATAAAAGGCGAACAATTGTTAAACAAGAGTGAGTTGGCTGGCAGCTTGCGATGCGACAAGAGCTAGTTTATTAGGTAGAGGGCTCACCCGTACTTGATAAACATCTTGTAGTATAAATTTGTTGGAGAAACCTATAGAGACATAGGAGTCTTTTCCAACTACTGGGAAGAATTAGTTATTGAGTGAGGGATCGCCCGGCTACATAACTATTTGTTCTCAAGGCAAGGAGCGGTTATTGAGTGAGGGATCACCCGGCTGAATAACCAATTACTCTTGTTTTCCAGTCGGAGTGGGGAAACGGGGATTGTATTCAGGGCTCTCCCGTTGCAATTGTCGATCCTGCACTTACTCTCCTGTAAAGGTCGTGGAGACGAGGATTGTATTCAGGGCTCTCCCGTTGCAATTGTCGATCCTGCACTTGCTCTCCAGTAAAGGTCGTGGAGACGAGGATTGTATTCAGGGCTCTCCCGTTGCGATCTTCGATCCTTGAGGCGGCTCGTGTAGGCTGAGAACAGTGGCATCGGTCGTCCAGCCTCTGACCTCCACCAACACCGTCGCTGGACCATTTGGGGACTCCTCGCTGTTCCATCCCCATATTTAAGTATACATAGATGTAAGGATACTTTAAGAAATATTTAGTATAAATAAACATTGGAAATCAACTGAAGAAACGAAGGTGTTTTATTTAACTACAAAAAATCAACGACCCCTGGACACCGCTGAGCCTATCCTAGCACCCAGCGGAAAACGTGTCGTTACATTGGCGCCCGAGCAGGGACTTATCTGTCTACCAGCACAGGTGTTGTATTTAACTACAAAAAATCAACGACCCCTGGACATCGCTGAGCCTATCCTAGTACCCAGCGGAAAACGTGTCGTTACACATTCCTCCTTTCCTATTTCTTACTTGAGGTTTTTCTGTTATTAGCTCTCCTTTAAAATCTTTTGGTTCCAAAACTCATACCAGTTGTCCGCACAATCCCTTCCATACGTTCCCATATGGCTATATGGCTGTTTCTAAATGTGATGGTAATGTACGACTAGAAAGAGACAACACTTCTCTCGCTTGTGGTTTATTGTCATATCCAACATCAAGTGGTATTTCCAAGTTTTGCCAAATTTTCAGTTGTCGCCCCATATATAGACTAATACCATCGTTTATAATGAAATCAGCTCCACTAATAACTTCATCGTTATCAGCCACAATAAGCACATGCCTCAAGTTGATGTTGGCTATAGTCAACTTCGCTTCAATCTTACCATAGACAGTGGTAGGTACTTCAGTACCTGTGCGTAAGCGTATATTGTTTAGCGGCTCATATATTTCCTTTATTATGGCTTGCCTCATTATTGACTAAGATGCTCCTCTGTCTATGGTAAATACATGCTATTCTCCGTTGATGGATCTCGCGGCAGTAAGACTGCTATTTTTCTGCTGCACCACTGATATGTAGATTGTTGTGTGAGGTAGCTCTTGCCCCTCAGTGCTAGCCCGGTTTAGTCTAACAGGGACTCATGCACTTTTGTTTAGTTCATCCGTTTACTATTTCTAGATGGCGAAACAGATCTGCTCCTTTTTCTTGGTGCTGTAAAGTTGCGCTGAAAATGACTGGGTTTGCCGTAGTTGAAGCATTTGGGCTTTTCTTTAGCGCTACTATCCACCAACGCTTGTCGTACTCCTCAATGCTTGCCACTAGACCACTCTCCTTTTCTTCCGTCACCTCTAAGTTTCGCACCTTCCTTGCTGTCTCTTGACCTAGCGCAAACGAAACTGTTTCGACGAAGGTGAAGTTTTGCGAAGCACATACAGCCAGTTTGATTTGTGTAAATAGGAACTGTTATGACATTCAACTAAGCCACTTAAACAGTGGTGATAAACACAATATACACATGAGCACTGAAGATGAAAGTGTTGCTACTTTCGAAAACGGCTGTTCTGCTCTGCTGTGTAAGTTGAATAAAACTGATGTTGACTTTCCTGTGTGCCCTGGAATATTTATCATCAAGTATTTCTCAGATTTTAAATAATTTCGAACAATTAGCCTATGAATATTAATTCAATTTAACATAGCAATATAAAATGTTCGTAAAAATAATTACCTTACAAATTCAAGCTAAGGCTTCAGCTACCAATGAAAATTGGAGAAACCGTTCACATATACTTAAGTATAGATTCAAACCATAAAATTTGACTTAATGTATAATGGAACAAAAAATTCAGAAAAATAGGACATGAAGAAAATAATTAAACGGTAACACGGTTATTAAAACAAAAACGTGTTAACATCAGGTTGATTCAGATCTCGGACTCTTTTTCACAATAAAATTTGTGTAAATAGGAGCTGTTATCACATTCATCTAACCCACCAAAACAGTGGTGATAAACACAATACACACATGAGCACTGAAGATGAAAGTGTTGCGACTTTCGAAAACAGCTGTTCTGCTCTGCTGTGTAAGTTGAATAAAACTGATGTTGACTTTTCTGTATGCCTTGGAATATTTATCATCATGTCTTTCTGAGATTTTAATTTATTTCGGACAATTAGCCTATGAATGTTAATTCAATTTAACATAGCAATATAAAATGTTCGTAAAAATAATTACCCTAAAAAAATTAAGTTATACTGTTATATTTGAAAATTTACCAAAAACAATATATAATTATTTTTTGGTTTCTAATAGTCTAATTAAAAATGTATGTTAACCTTATATAATTTCAAAGTATTGGTTGTTCTATAAAACATTTAGCCATTGAACAAATAACACACAGGAACATTTAGCCCCCAAATCTTGATTTATATATTTCATATATATTTATTAGAAATATATATATATATTAGAAATAGATCTAAATAAAACGACAATGTGGCTATATGTACTTGGCAGCACTGCTAATTAATCTCTAGTTGTCAAAATGTTACAACCCTGGCCAACACAGACAATATTCAAATTAACGGAAATGGAATACTCCAGAATATACAAGATCATTCGAGTCTGTGCCAATAATAAGTGTAAACAACAACAACGAAAAACCTAGCAACATAAATGCTAAGAGATGTTATTCTTAATGATCTTGTATGCAAGTATTCCCTGCTAATAAAGCTAAACAGGTTCTCAAGTATACACAGCCATATACATCCATATACATACCATGCCCAGAAATTTCGCGAAGTTACCAGACGACGTAATTTTTGTTATATAAAGGCGCTGCCAGAGCTCAGCGAGTTAGTGTGATTTCAAATATAGACGTGTTAACATCGCTAAGTGTTGAGTAGTACTCATGCTAATAAGGTAATAAATAAAGTGTTGCCGCATTATATTTCTAAAATTAATTTGTCCGTGTTTTAATTTGATGCAATAAAACGAACCCTTGAAGGATAAGTAATAAACCCGTTTTTACGAAAATGTCTAAAAACGTAGCAATTGGTGTCAGAAGTGGGATTGGAAAAATAATTAAAAGGACATTGCAATTCAAAGAAAAAAAAAGGACATTAAAAATTAAATTAAAATAAATAATCATGAAATTTGATGAGCTAAAAGTTGAACAGCTGAAAAAGGAGCTCAGCAAGTTGGAATTTCCATCTGCAGGTAATAAGGCTGAACAGCAGAAGAGGCTGATAAATGAGTTTAAGAATCGCGGCATGGACATCGGGACATACGAGTTTGAGGACAAAGACGATGTGCAGGTATGCCCTCCTGCCACGACCAGCAGTATGGATATAAATTCTATGTTCGCTGCTATGATGATCGAAATGAAACAGAACTCTCAGCAGATAAAAGCAATCAGTGATGCACAAACTGCATCAAAAATCAGCAGTGATAAGCTTGTAGCCGAAATAAGTGAGATAAAACAAAACTCTCAGGTGATTCAGAAGGCATCAAGGATCAGCAGTGACAAGCTTGTAGCCGAAATAACTGAAATAAAACAGAACTCTCAGCAGATGCAAGAAAAGCTTGTAGCCGAAATACAGGAGTCAAATAAAGCCATGAACGAGACCCTGGTAGAGGTTTCTAAAGCCATTAACATGAGGGTGGATTCTATTGAGAATAAATTCTCAGAGCTGGCGGATAGAGTCCAATATCTAGAAAGCGGTGGCATGCTCTAGAGGAGAAAATGCACAACCTGGAGTGTAGTGGCGGGCCAGTACGAGCAGTTGCGGAGATTTCTGCGCGGATAAAAGCGCCATGCTTCAACGGCAGCATACCAGTGGGCATCTTCAAATTCCAGCTCGAGACGGTTGCTAGCAGAAATGGATGGGATGCTGAAGAAAAGGCTATAGAGTTGATTTTGTCCTTAAAGGGTACTTGAGACTGTTCCAGTAAGCAGCAGAAACAACTATAATGAAATAATGGCAGCATTGCAGCGCAAGTATGGTGGTGAGCACAAGCGCGATTTATACAGAATGGAATTGCGATGTAGAGTTCAGCAGCCTAACGAATCTCTACGAGATTTCGCCATGGAAATGGAGCGTTTCGTCCCTTTCCTAGACCACTTTAAAACTGAGGTTTTCGTTAACGGCATTCGCGACTCTGATGTTAAACTGGCGGTGTGCGCTACGCAGAAATCCACTTTCGCTGAAACTGTTTCATTTGCGCTGGCTCAAGAGACTGCAAGGATGGTTTTCAAGCCACAGATATTTAAAGTGCGGAATGTGGGGGTTTTGTCTGAGGAGGATAATAACCTAGCTGCTAGCGTTAAGGAGGCAATGCGACAACTGCTGGCCGAAAAGGCTATCAAAGAAAAGCCTAAGTGCTTTAACTACGGAAAGATCGGTCATTTTCAGCGCAGCTGCAAAGCACCAAGGAAGAGAGGTATATCTGTTTCGCTACCAAGAAACAGCAAATGGGTGAACCAAACAACATCACAAGAGTCCCCGTTAAGCTAAAACGAGCTAGCACTAGGGGCAAGAGCTAGCTCTCACAAACGAGGGCCCCACAATCTCCATATCAGTGATGCAGCAGAAAAATAGCAACGTCACTGCGTCCGGACATATCAACGGGGAAAAGCACGTACTTACCATAGTCACAGGGGCATCGCAGTCAATAATAACGCCCAATATAGTAAAGGGGAAATGCGAGCTGTTAAGCAATATACGGCTACGTACAGCTACTGGAGAGCCTGCCACTGTCTATGGTAAGATTGAAGTGAAGGTGACTATAGCCAACATCAACGTGAGACATGTGTTTATTGTTGCCGGTATAGTCGATGAGGTTATTATTGGAGCCGATCTTATGATTAACCATGGCATTAATCTATATATGGGACAACAGCTGATGATTTGGCGTAATGTGGAAATACCCCTTGATGTTGGATATGACAGCAAACCGCAAGTAACAAGATTATTTGCTATTGAGAGTCAGAAGTTACCGCCGCAGTCTGAAACAGTCATATGGGCGCGGATGAAGGGAGATTGTGTGGACAATCGGTTGTGGGTTGTAGAACCAGCAGATCTAAAGAGAGAGCTTATAACAGCGAAAGCTCTAGTGAAAACCAGTAAAGGAGGAATAGTCCCTATAAGAGTGCTTAACTTGTCAGACCAAAGTCATCAAAGAAAATTCCGATGTTGGCCAGTGTACTCCAGCAGAGGCAGTAATAAACTTCGAGAAGAAGATAGAGCATACTGATTTGTCCGCAAAAGAACGTGAACAATTTGAGGAATACGTAGGGTAATGGATAGCAGGTCTATCAGCGACAGATAGAAATAATGCCAAACAGTTACTAAAAAGGCATGCCAGTATCTTCGCCATGGGAAGCCAAAGCCAGGCCAGAACTGCATTGGTTAAACATGAAATTAACACAGGCGAAGCTAGGCCGATTAAACAGCCACCCAGAAGCGTACCCCTAGCAAAGCGAGATAAAGTAAAAGATATTGTAAGTGAAATGGAGCGTGATGGCGTAATTGAGCGATCTTCTGGTCCTTGGAGTTCGCCTGTAGTCTTAGCTAAAAAGAAAGATGGCAGTACTAGATTCTGCGTAGACTACAGGAAGCTCAATGACATAACCAAGAAGGATAGTTATCCGCTCCCCAGAATCGATGACACTTTGGACACGCTAGCTGGTACCAAATGGTTCTCTACGCTGGACTTGCGAAGCGGATATTGGCAAGTGGAGATTGCCGAGAAAGACAAGGAGAAAACTGCCTTCAGTGTCGGTAACGGATTATGGCAGTTCAAAGTCATGCCATTTGGTCTCTGCAATGCTCCAGCCACACGCCTAATGGAGAAGGTACTGATAGGACTTCACTGGAAGACATGCTTGGTATAGAAGTAAAGTATTTGGGGCATCGCACAGAGGGTTAGAATAGCCTGTTTTCTTGGATTAATAAAAAAAAAATTTTAAGTATTGTCGAAATTTTTTGTACCCGGTTAGAGTATATAAAATTCTACATCACTTGTCGTTAAAATAAATGTCAAAAGTGCTCTGGTGTTTTTGTAGTGAAACTTCAAAGTCAAACTTTATAGAAATTGTTGTGCAAAAAAGGCTGAAAAAAAGTGAAAACTTTCCCGTTGAAAATTTTATTTATTTTAAAAAGTATTGCAAAAGTTAACAAATTTTCAATGGAACCATCAAGTTCAGGTTATTTTGCAAATACTTCGTTAACATTTGTGTGTCAAATTGTGTGTAGAAGTGTTTTAGATTTAGTTATTTATATTGGAAATGCCAAAAAAATTAGCATTTTTATAGTTTAAATGGATAAATAGTTATTATTCGTCCATATTCGTGCCATAATTTTTAGTTTATATTAAAGAAGACATAAATCTCTATTATATTGCAAAATTTTACGCTGCCTTTTTGTGCCTTTTAGAAGCTATGCATTGTTTAATGCAAGTGTTGCAGCAGTCAAATTAGCTAAAAATCACATTGATCTCGCGACTGCTGCTGTTGTTGTGTATTGTGTTTTGTTGTTTTTCTTGTTACTTTTTTCCATTTATTTGTGCTCTTCTTTTCCGTATGTTAATGATGTTATTTTTGTTTCTTTTAATAATATTCTTTGTTTCAATAATAGTTTGTTTTTGTTTATTTTAATAATATTCTTTGTTTTGACAAACAGTGATCGTGTTGTACAGTTTTAAGTAATCGGGTAAAAGGGATTTTTTAAAGGTTTTTTTTTGTATTAGAATTATTTTTTGTTTTTTATAGAAACAAGTTCGAACGTTGTTTTTTATACTCGTAGAAGCTTATTTGATATTATGATGAATTCAAGCGCTCAAACAATGAATGACAAGATGAAATTTTTATCTGAAGAAATCAAAAAACGCACCAACTGCTCTGAGGATAATATGTGTGATTTTAATATAAGAATGGATGTTTTCTTTTATGAATTTAAATTTAGGTGGAATAGAGCGCATAGAATGGAAATGAGGTTTATTGCTCAAAATAAAATCTGGTTGGAATCCTCTATTGGTTTTACTCTTGCCCCGACTGCAAAACGTGGTCGAAAAGAAATTAGTTTTACCGAGTCCAGTGGTTGGAGTAAATATAAAAAAACAAAGATTTTAAGAGACACCATATCATTGTCAGAGTTACTTTATGCTTCACAGGTTAAATTACAAAGCGCAGGTTATGTCGAGGAATCAAAAGTGTTGCGAGCCATATATGAAAAATGTAGCAAGGACATAAATTAAAAAAAAAAGTTGAAACAACCACTTCCCACCTTGAAAATATCGAATACAAAAGCTTTGGCCGTTTTTGTAGAAGCTAAACTGACACGAAATCAATACAATGTTGTTAGACAAGCTACTCCTCAAATATTTCCCTCCTACAACAATATTCAAACTGAAAAACAAAAAACTGACCCAGAATCGACCAGCTTTAAAATAAGCGAGACCTCCGTTGAAGTAACTTTACAAGGTCTTCTTAATCACACAGCGGAGCGACTAATAGAACTTCAAGAAACTGTTATTGACTCATTAGGCATTACGAACTCGAATGTAGTATTATATTCAAAATGGGGCTTTGATGGAAGCTCTGGCCATAGCTCATACAAACAAGCCTTTCATGGATCTGATGCTAGTGATTCATCAGTTTTTTTAACCACAATTGTACCACTTAGGCTTATGTTTGAGGAGAAGGTAATTTGGCAAAATCCACGGTCGTCTTCAACTAGATTTTGCAGACCCTTGAAAATTGAATTTACCAAAGAAACCGCATATGTGTCAATTAGTGAACAAAAAAGAGTTGAAGAGGAAATACAGAATTTAACCTGTTCAACTGTCACGATTGGTGAGAAAGTTGTACATGTTTTCCACAAATTAACTTTGGCAATGGTAGATGGAAAAGTTTGCAATGCCTTAACA
This sequence comes from Linnaemya vulpina, assembly GCA_963675445.1. NCBI lineage: Eukaryota > Metazoa > Arthropoda > Insecta > Diptera > Tachinidae > Linnaemya > Linnaemya vulpina. The sequence goes on along the minus strand of OY776281.1, from coordinate 4,767,678 downwards.
GAAACCAGATCAACACAAAAGTGTTACTTATGTGCCTCTACAAGTAAGGATTTTAATAATATAGAAGCCATGATCCAAGGACCTGTGCATGTAGACAATTTAAGATTTGGCCTTTCCATTCTTCATGGCTGGATTAAATTTTTCGAATGTCTTTTGCACGTGGCATATAAAATACCTTTACAAAAGTGGCAGGCTAGGACTGATTCTGAAAAAAGAACAGTAGCTGAAACAAAAAAAGAAATTCATAAAAAATTTAAAGAGAATATGGGATTAATAGTTGACCAACCCAAACCTGGTTTTGGAAACACGAATGATGGGAATACGGCAAGACGTTTTTTTCAAAACGCTGAAAAATCTGCCGAAATAACAAAAATAGATGTTAATTTAATAAAAAAAATGCACGTGTTGCTTATTGCTGTATCTAGTGGCCATGAAATTAATAATGAAAAATTTAAAATATATGCACACAATACAGGACGACTTTTTGTTGAAACGTATCCTTGGTACAATATGCCTCCCACTTTGCACAAGTATTTTATTCACGGACCCGAAATTGTGTCAAATGCCATTTTACCTATTGGGCAGTTATCAGAAGAAGCGCAAGAAGCTCGAAATAAAGATTTTAAAATATATAAGGAGTTTCATTCACGAAAGTGCAGTCGCGAAAAATCAAACCAAGACATTTTTAATATGTTTTTGATAACCTCTGACCCAATTATTTCAAGCATGCAAAAATTGCCTACAAAGAAGGTTCAAAGCTTGCCAGTGGAGGCAATTGATTTAATTGTACCTGCAGCTCCGAACAAGAACAGTGATGTTGAACTTGCTGATGCTGCTAATGATGATGATGATAATGATGATGATGATAACGATGATTATGATGATGATAACGATGATTATAATGATGATAATGATGATGTTGATGATTAACTTTAAGATGTATAAAATGTAATGTTTAAGTTCTAATATGTACTCCTTGCACTATATACCTACACTGATATTTGGCATTATTTAATAAAATTATACTCAAATATACTTAGAAAAAATTTTTTTATACTTATTTTAATGGTATTAACTGAAAAATAAACAAAAATTATCCGAACATTGCTTCCCTGATTTGATCCAAGAAAACATGCTATTCTAACCCACTGTGCATCGTGTTACAGCAGACGGAATCTCAACAGATGAAGATAAAACAAGAGCAGTAAGGGACTGGCATCAACCTAAAAATCTTCATGAATCGCGCAGCTTTTTGGGCCTTTGTACATACTACAGACGTTTTGTGCCGAATTTCGCCAGTGTAGCTGCAAGCCTGCATGAGCTGACAAAGAAATCGACACAATACCATTGGGGCGAGCCACAGGGAAATGCATTCCAGAAACTCAAAGAATTATTATGTACGTCACCAGTGCTAGCGTATCCCATAGCTGGAGAAAAATTTGTGCTGGATACTGATGCGAGCGGTTATGACATAGGGGGTGTGCTATCCCAAGTAGTTAATGGCACTGAGAAGGTCATAGAGTACTATAGCCGTGTACTCTCAAAACCTGAGAGGAACTACTGTGTGACACGACGTGAGCTTCTGGCGGTATTGGAATGCATTAAACATTACCATAAGTACCTGTATGTTCAACACTTTACATTAAGGACCGATCATTCTGCACTGAGATGGCTTTTGCAGTTTAAAAATCCTGAAGGGCAACTGGCAAGGTGAATTGAGCGCCTGCAGAGCTACGACTTCAGCATTGAGCGTAGAAGGGGCACAAAGCATAACAATGCGGATGCGCTTTCGAGAAGACCCTGCTGATTAGAGTGTAAACATTGTGTTAGAACCGAGCAAAAGGAAGGCGTTGTGGATGTTCGGCTATTGCACATCAGCCCTGATGAAGACTGGTCAGCGGCACAGAGAAACGACGGCATACTAAAGAGAATTATAGCGGCCAAAGAAGAGGACAGACGACCATCCCGGAAATTTCGGCTGAAAGCCCACTCGCCAAATTTTATTGGGCTCAGTGGAACAGCCTCAAGATAATAAAAGGGTGTTTATACCGCGTATGGGAAAGTATAGATGGCAAAACAACTTCAAATTTAATAGTTGTGCCATACTCCAAGATAAGTAAAGTTTTACAGGAGTTTCATAATGGACCTAGTGGCGGTCAGCTTGGAGAAACAAAAACACTTGAGAAACTGAAGCAGCGTTTTTATTGGGTTGGATGTCAACAAGCCGTAGCTGACTGGATAGCAAACTGCCCACAGTGCATAGCTGCCAAAGGCCCAGTAAGAAGAAGCCGGGGACAGCTGCAACAATACAACTCAGGAGCACCATTCGAGCGGATCGAAATGGATGTAGCAGGTCCCTTTCCCGTCACCGAAGCCGGAAATCGTTATGTACTTATGGTAATGGACTATTTCAGTAAATGGGCAGAGGTATATGCTATACCTAACCAGGAAGCAAAGACAATTGTAAATGCATTCGTCAACAACTGGGTATGTCGCTATGGTGTCCCAATATAATTAGTTTCCGACCAAGGGAGGAATTTCGAGTCTGCCATATTCAGGGAAATGTGCGAGTTATATGGGATAAAGAAAACCAGAACGACGCCGTTGCATCTACAGTCTGATGGCATGGTAGAAAGGTTCAATCGCACCTTAGAAGAGTACCTACGACAAGTAGTAAGCAAACATCAGAGGGATTGGGACGACCACATTCCTAAATTTTTGATGGCATATAGGTCAGCTGTACGCGACTCAACATCGAGAACGCCAGCCAAAATTATCTTCGGGACGGAATTAAAACTACCAGGTGATTTGGAATTTGGTGCTAAGCCAACTGTAGAAGAAGGAGCTATTACGTCCCAAGAGAAGGAGGACTTAAACGAACTGCATGAGTTCGTGCGTAATAGGATCAAGATGGTCAGTAACAAGATGAAGGCTAGGTATGACCGCGCAGCAAATTCGGAGGGATTTATGGAAGGACAATTAGTTTTACTTTATAACCCACAACGGAAGAAAGGATTGTCCCCAAAATTACAGACTCACTGGAATGGCCCGTATAAAGTGATTAAGAGAGTGAATGACGTTGTATACCGGATACAGAAGCATAATAGCCCAAGGTCAAAATGAAGATAGTACATCTCGAACGATTGGCGCACTATAGAAGAGGTGATTGTATGCCTATTCGGGTCGAACAGGCTTAAGTGGGCGGCAGTGTTACAGAGATTAGAAATAGATTTATATAAAACGACAATGTGGCTATATGTATTTGGCAGCACTGCCAATTAATCTCTAGTTGTCAAAATGTTACAACCCTGGTCAACACAATATAGATAATATTCAAATTAACGGAAATTGAATACTCCGGAATATTCAAGATCATTCGAGGCTGTGCCAATAATAAGTGTAAATAACAACAACGAAAAACCTAGCAACATAAATGCTAAGAGATGCAAGTATTCGCTGCTAATAAAGCTAAACAGGTTCACAAGTATACACAGCCATATCCACATAGGAGAAAAGTAAACAAAACCACACAACACACAGAACACTCATACATACAACCACACATAGTCACCATAAACAAAACACACAAGTCAGCATTGTCATGTATACAAACACACGTATATAGCTACATGTTAAGTAAAGCACAACCAACAACAGCCATGCCGCGAAATTTCGCGAAGTTACCAAATGACGTCATTTTTGCTATATAAAGGCGCTGCCAGAGCTCAGCGAGTTAGTGTGATTTCAAATATAGACGTGTTAACATCGCTAAGTGTTGAGAAGTACAAATACTCATGCTAATAAAGTGTTGCCGCGTTATATATCTAAAATTAATTTGTCCGTGTTTTAATTTGATGCAATAAAACGAATCCTTGAAGGGTAAGTAATAAAACCGTTTTTACGAAAATGTCTAAAAACGTAACAATATGATAAAATGGTATCTGCTTGCATAGTGTTCCTGTATGTTATTTTTTTAATGGCTCACTCTTTTATAGAACAACCAATACTTTGAAATTATATAAGGTTTTAGATTTTTAGGTAGATTTTCAAATAAAACAGTATATATATATATATATATATATATATATTTCGATTTATTAGCTCTAGAATATTGTTTTTAAGACCAGGAAAAATCATTTATATATTCTAGGAATTTCGTTACTTTTAACACTTTATGAGAGTTATTTTATATTAGTTTACTGTAATATACTTTGAGTAAATAGAAATCTTCGTCAATGAGCTTAAAGTTTTATAGATTATAGTGGTAATATTATTTGAGAACAGTTTTACACTGGATGTTTTATTTTGATCCCTTTTTATTAACATGATTTGATTTCTAAGAATATATAATGGTTTTTCTGTTATTGCTATATAATTTTGATTATCCTCGTCTGCTGAGTGGCAGGTTGCTGCTATCGATGAAATTTCGTTATGTTCGTTGTCAACTCCCGCAATAGTTTCTGCTCTTCTTTTCGTGGTATGTATTTGATGCCCATTTCGCGGTGAGACTTCAGTTTTATGTCTGTCTCTGAGTTCCACTTCTATTTGGTGAAACCCCTTCGTGAGATCCAACTTGTCCAAGATTTCGTCCATTAATGGAGTTATCGTCTATTGCGATGTTATTCAGTTTTCGATAATCCATAACAATTCTCCATTGCAGTAAACCTGAAGCGTCTTGTTTGTTAGATACCACCCAAATCGGTGCAGAATAAGCTAATTTACTATGGCAGACAATGTTTTGTTCTAACATCTCTGGTTACTCCAAATTGGAATGGATGCCTACATCCCATTAATTGTAGTAAAATAAAATTAGTTTTAAGACATAGAACTGACTGCTTAGGAAAGTATAAAAATAATATGTTTAGAAAATTTACCTATCAAACTCTTCTCTATGTACTTCTGGACATCTATAGAATTTCACGTAGACCGGATCTTTGTGTTTAATATTTATCCTACTCTTTATTCTATGTGTGAAGCATAAATTTTCGTTTCCTTGGTATAAAATATTTCTATATATTTTAATGGTGTATTAGCTTCTTTATATTCTTCCTTGTTTAAATGACTTAATATTAATGAGATTGTTTCATATTTAATTGTTTGATTTTTATTCTCATATTCTTCCAGGTTCAACAATGATTTTTCATCATGTTTTCCATGTTTTTCATCCAGGAAAATATTTTATACCGTTCAAAATGATAGATATTTAGTAATTTTTATGTCCGCTTTTAATTTTTGTAGACTATCGTAACCTAATAGTCCGTCATAATTCTGACAAAAGTCGTGAACAAAACATTTCAGACTGATACCTGATCGACTATTGTCCAAAATTAAACTTCCTATAATTATTTTTACGCACTCTGGGTTAACTTTTTTACTTTTTGTTGGTAATGTATTAAATTTAATGAATGTATTAAATTTAATGACCCAGTGTCTACTAAAAGTTTATAACATCAATTTTTTTTTTCATCAAAATGGAGGGTAATTGCTTGAGGCATTTAACTGAAAACTTTCCACTTCCATTGATATTGGAGCGCCACATTTCCTAATTATTAATTGATTGGAATCTTATTCCCTCATCCTTTTTTTGGAATTTTAGTTATTATTGGGTGTGTTGGAATAATCACAAAGGCCTGCGAAATCTTACTTTTATATTCCCCTTCCAATAACTATGTTATTTTTTATCTCTCTATGTATGTTAAATTAAAATGCAACTTTGTTTTTTCTAGCATGTCCAAAACTTTTGTGGGCGTGTTCGAATTAAAAGACGAAATTATTTAATAATAATTCATTTATTTAATAATATTCTTTTTCTCAAAACCAAAAGCGTGATATTAACTCATCAGGAGAAAAAGGAACAACCTAAAATCTACATAGTAGTAAAATATAGTAATAGAAATTCATATTTATTATTAGTTGTACGAAAAAGGCATTTAATATAAGGTATCACCACAATACCCTCCTCCTAGTTAACGGTATTTAAGAGGAATTCTAACATGACGTCCAGAAGAAATGGTGCGGGTGGTGGTTCACGAGAGGGAGCGTGGCTTTTGCACTGAAGTGTTATCATCTAAGGTGTTGTTATTCGCTAATGCTGGCGGATCAAGTTGTAGTCTAACATCTTTTGGTGGGTGGTCGTTGGTTTCAGATCTGTTGTCGTCTTGTGGAGTTTCGGTGGATTTATTTTCATCATAAATATAGGTAGATTTCAGACGATCTATAGAAATCTTCGCGTTTCTCTGGTGCATTTTCACAACAAAATACTTATCGTGTTTACTCAAAACTTCAAAAGGGCTGGTTTGGTTCCAGAGGTGTTTTAACGTGGTCGATTCGGACGAAACATATTTGCACTCGGCTAACGCAGGCTGAACAAAACTTAACTTAACACCTTGACGAACTGTCTTTGTAGTTGGCAAGTCCGATATCAGTCTACGTAGTGATTGCACAAATTCGGTTTCTGAAGTGTTTTCTTTAGAAGGAATGAGGAATGCTCCTGGGACGCGCAATGATGCACCAAAAACCATCTCAGCAGGACTCAGTCCAATATCAGCTTTCAAGGTTGATCGCATTCCTAAAAGAATCAACGGAAGCACAACGCACCAACTATTTGTCTCGTAACACTTAATAGCACACTTTAAGGTACGATGCCAACGCTCGATGATTCCATTAGCTTGTGGGTGGTAGGGAGTCGTTCGCAAATGTTTGACACCTAACACCTTTGTTAACTCCTTGAATATTGACGACTCAAATTTCCTTCCTAAGTCGGTGGTAATGCGTAATGGAATACCGTAAACTGAAATCCAACCATTCATAAGAGCACTTGCAACACTTTGGGCGGTTATGTCTACCAGCGGTACAGCCACGGGCCATCTACTATATCTGTCAATGCACGTAAGACAATAGCGGAAACCATCGGAAGAAGGAAGCGGTCCAACAATGTCCACGTTTATATGCTCAAAGCGGGCGTCGACTAGTGCATACACACCTATTGGTGACTTTGTATGACGTTGTACTTTGGCTCTTTGGCATTGAAGACATGAGCGAACATACTTAGCTACCTCTGTTGACATTGATTTCCACACGTAATGACTAGCTACCAATCTTTTTGTTGCACGGATTCCTGGGTGTGAAAGTGCTCCTCGGCAATTTTTTGGGACATATGGTCTCACCCTATCCGCTGAAACGTGGCAATAAAGTTTCCTTGTCGAATTCGGAATTTTAAATTATGTTAATTTTAGGGATGAGTCGCTCTTGCTGTTCAGCATTAACTGTAGTTCACTGTCATCACTTTGTTGTTCGGCCATTTCGTCAAAATTTATCATTTGATCTTCTACAGTGTTTATACGAGATAACAAGTCTGCTATATTATTGTCGGCACCTGGCAAGTGCCGAATATCCGTCGTATACTGACTTATAAAATCCAATTGTCGTGCTCTATGTGGCGATGCTTTTTCACTTTTTTGCGTAAAAGCAAAAATGATTGGCTTGTGGTCTGTAAAAACGGAAAATTCTCTACCTTCTAGAGCGTACTTAAAATGCTGTATGGCCTGGTAAATTGCAGTGAGCTCTCTATCGTATGCTCTGTGTTTTTGCTGGGACGCCGATAATTTTTTGGAGTAAAAACCCAATGGCTGGACTTCGTCTCCAACTATTTGGTGCAGAACTGCTCCCACGGCTTCATCCTTATGCGTCCGTCGTTAGCGTGAGTTGTGCATTTGGTGCCATATAATTTAACAGCGTCGCTTCAGCAATATCTTTTTGCAAGCTTCAAAAAAAGCGATGGCTTCATCAGTCCAATTTATTATGCTATTATCATTTTTCTTATTACCAGGAATCAGGTTTAGCAAAACATTTTGGTTTTTAATCGCATGTCGGATGAAAGGACGATAAAAATTTAGTATGCCTAGAAATTTCTTTAAATTTTTAGCAACTTTAGGTCTTTTAAAATTTCGAATTGCCTCGACCTTATTGTCGGGTGGCGTAAATCCATGTTGATTAATTTTGTGGCGCAAAAAAACTAGCTCACTTTTTCCAAGCTGGGATTTGTCAAAGTTTACAGACATATGTGACTGACGTAAGCGGTTAAACACAATTCGCAGGTGCTTAGCATGTTCCTCCTCGGAAGATGATGCTATTAAAATGTCGTCTATGTAAACAAAGACGAAGTCAAGTCCCGTAAAGATTTCATTCATATGACGCTGGAAGGTTTGTGGTGCATTCCGCAAGCCAAATGTCATGAAACAAAATTCAAATAAGCCAAATGGCGTGATTATGGCTGTCTTAGGAATGTCGCATGGCTCCACCACACTTTTTTTATTGTCTTAGATTTTTTTAAAGATTTTAATGAAATTACAAAAGTTAAAGGATTTAAAATAAAAGTTTTACTCAAAAAATTAACAGCATTAGTTAAAAATAATGCCAAACACGCTAAGTAAATCAAAGTTATTTATGGTATTTTATTCTGGATCAACTAGTGCCTTTTTCATAACGTTTTTATTTCCAGGGGTTAATGATGCTCTCTTTGGCCAGTATTTTGTCACCAAATGTTGTGCTCTATTTCTACTATCCCATTCACAAAGGAAGCAGGGATATTTTTTATACCTTCCTTGTTGACCTAGAAGTCACACTGCATAAGTTAGTATATATCTGTAACTATTTAAATATCGAAGTGGGCCTACTATGTCTATTGACACGATTTCAAAACTTGAATCTGGTGTATCTGTTATTGTTAGTTTTTCTTTCGTATATCTCGTTTGTTTGTTAATCCTGCGTTCTTTGCAGTTCAGCATGAATTTTTTTTAATATTTTGCTCATATTATTCCATATGTATCTTTGCTTGAGTTTAAGTGTTGTTTTCCTGTTTCCATTCTGTACTTCTAAGTACTTTTTTTCATATTCCGTGTTATTGCTAGTATTTCCTTTGATTTTCGCTCTTCTTTTGTGGGAATCACTGCTTTTAGCGTGTTAGTATCTATTACTGTTCTAGACAATGCATTTGCGTTTGTGTTCACTTTGCCCTTTTTGTATGCTATTACAAAATCGTAATCACATAGATCCAATCTGATCCGAGTCATTTTGGATGATGGGTTCTTATGCGAGAATAGTGACACTAATGGTCTATGATCGGTCACTACACAAAATTGTCTTCCATAAAAATATAGTATATAATAATTTATGCCCCAAATGAATTGCTAACCATTTCTTCTCTATGATTGGCTTGTTTCGGTCATGTTTGGATAATGTCTTGCTGGCATAAGATATTGGTAAGTTTGTTCCAATATCGCCTTGTGACAGTACTGCACCAAGTGCGAAATTAGAGGCATCTGTCGTTAATATAAACGGTTTCTTAAAATCAGGGCACTGTAGTATTGGTGGTTTTATTAATTTTGATTTCAATATTTCAAATGAATTTTAACAATATGCGTCCCACTCAAAAGTTTTATTTTTCTTCAGCAGTAAATTCAAATTTCTCGCTATTTCTGCAAATTCTGGTACGAATCGAATAATTACTATGAAACGTCTAACGTCATCAGCATTTTTGGGAATAGGATAGTTTTCTATCACACTATGTTTGGAGGGGTCGGTGCATATGCCCTTGTGATTAAATGGCCTAAATACACTACTTCCGATTTGAGAAAACAGTATTTACTAGTAATTAATTTTAAGTTATATTGTCTCAGTTTCTGAAATATTTTCGATAAGTTATCGTGATGGTGTTGTAATATCATCTACATATAAAGACGCTTCGGCGCTCAAACCACTTAATGTTATCTTTAGCATCCTTTGAAAGCTATTAGAGGATATTTTTAATCCAAATGGTAGACGTGTAAATTGAAAATGAGTGTTTCGGGTTGAAAATGCAGTCAACGGCATTCAATTCTTATCTAGAGTGATTTGGTGAAATGAACTGGTCATATCTAGTGTGGAGAAGTACTTAGCTCTTCCTAACTTATGAAGGACATCCTCAATCTTTGTAAGTGGAAATTTGTCGTTCACTATTTTGTCATTTAATTTTCGAAAATCGATCACTAGTCGCAATTTCTTTGTATCATTTACAGATCTTCGCTATTACTAATAGTGGTGAATTGTAGGGACTGACTGAGGGTTCAATAATATCATCTTTTGGCATTTATTTCATTCATCTGTGATTCGGGTAGCCTATATGGTTTTATATATACTGGCGTTGAGTCTGTTGTTTGAGTTTGCTGCGTGTAAAAATTATTCACTGACAATTTTTCGTTATCAAGATAAAAATATCCCTGTACTCTGTAATTATATCAATTAAAGATTGCCTGTAATTATATCAATTAAAGATTGGTCTATAGACTCAATATTTAAATCTTTTAGTATTTTCTGTGTTCGTTCTTTGTCCTTCAATTGAACACTAGTGTGGTAATTATATATGGTACTTTGATAATTGTTTCGTTTCTAATTTCAATTAATCTAATGTTTATCAGTAGTGTTGTTTAATAATTTTACATGTTGTATACCGACCCCTGGTATTATACTGTTTCCTACGTAAATTCCTGAAAATATTTCTTTGTTTAAAGCTATACTTTCTTCATTCGTAACTATGTTGACTGGTACTATAGCTTCAGATCGTGCGCGTATAAAACTTTTTGTATTGTAAATATGTTTCGGTGTTATTTTTAAAATAAAATGCTCGTTGGCTATACGGAAGGTTATTGTGTACGTCTCAAAATCAATTTTACACGTGTATTTCTTTATAATATCTCTTGCTATAATTCCATCAGAATTGATTGGAAAATCATTTTTAACTATATGGAATTGATGATCTATTAACTTATTTTCAAATTGTAGGTTCAAACTTGCTGTACCAATGCTTTCTATTGTGTCTGATGTGATACCACTTAATAAAGATATACAATTCCTATCTATATTGTCTATATCTCCTAAATTACAGACAGAAATATTAGCTCCTGTATCTACTAAAAATTTGAGGTTTCCTTTTATGGTTTTACATGTTATTGTCACTGAATTGTCAGTGGTTGTTGAAAGTTTGAATATTTTTCGCCCCTCTGGATAACAATCTTTGTTATATGGCGCTTCTAGTTTCCCTGATTACGACTCTGATTATTTCCCCTGTAAGAATTGTTTCTATCAGTTGATGAACTTTCTACTTTATAATTGTTATTAAAGTTATTATTACTATTTCCGTATCTATTGTTGTTATGAAACCTATTATGGTCCCTATTGTAGTTGGGATTATTGTTGTTGTTATTGTTGTTGTTTGCACGATTGTTGTAGGCAGCATATGTGTTGTTGATATTGCGTTCGTACGTAAAATTGCTATTGTACCTTTGTCTGTAAAAATGTCTATTATTTCTTTGTGAGTTATAATTATTTCTTTTTTCCTGTCTCCAAATTCTGAAAATACTACTACTACTATTTTACATATCTTTTTCTATTGTTAGACAATTTTCTGCCGCTTCATTTAGCGTCTTAGGACTACATGCCACTAGCGTGCCCTTGTATTCGACGTTGACTCCTTTCATGAATACGTTGAGTGCCATGCTTTCGTTCATTTTATAAATTGCGTTTTTGCCTCTTGTGTGGGACTTTCTAAAGCCTTTATCTCAAAACTGCTTAACTGTTTAGATATCAGTTCAACTTTTTCTATATACGCCACTATGTTTAAATTTCCTTGCCTAGTTGTTCCAAATTCATTTAAAACCTGTTGCAGGGTTCTAGGATTAGGGTATGCTTCTGTTAATAACTTCTTCAATTCTTCAAATGTAGTCGGGCTGTTTGAACGTAATATAACACTTCGAACGTGTGATGCAAGCCTGAAATTATAGACATACTTAACGAAAATCTCTTTATCTTCTACTCGCAAAATATCATGGAGTAATTCTATTTGTACTATAAAATCTTCCAACGCCTCATATAAACCTTTAAGAACTTGTAGGTTTTTACCTACTACTAATATGTCGAAATTTGCCATACTTTTGAAAATCTTAGCATCCGTTTCTGCTTTTGTTCCTTTAGATTCTCTACTACTTAATTCCTCTACTGTAGAGAACAGCCTTTTATATAAATTATAAAGTTCAAGTATAAGCGATTTGATTTCTTCTTTTTCAATCGATTCTTTAGAAATATCATCAACTTCCTTTTTTATATGCGTTAATCGTTTTAATTTTTCTGATTTATATTCAGAGGAGTAAATTTTATCCTTACTTTTCTTTATATTCTTATCTAATCTCTCTAATTCATTATAATATTCTCTAAATTTTTCCATATATAATATTGTGTTATTAATAATTCATAAGAAAAAAACTTTATATACATATGCTAAATTTACAAAAATGGTAATATTGTAAAAATTACTGTTCTGGCAACACTGCAATTTCAATTATTTTAATTAAGTTTTTCTTTGTCACCCTATGTTTAATGGCAATACTCTATAATTTATAACTAAGTGGCAACATTATTTCCAAGCAGCTGGAACTGACAATTCTTTTCCATTTAGTGATTCTTCTTTGATTTTTGTTTTTTTTTTGTATAACTTCAATTCATTTTTATACCCTTCACAAAAATGTGAAAGGGTATATTTAGGTTTGTCATTCCGTGTGTAATTTCTTCGATATCAATATGCGACCCCATAAAGTATATATATTCTGGATCCTTATGAATAGCGATGACGATTGAGCGATGTCCGTCTGTCCGTCTGTCTGTACGTGAAATCGGTTTTCCCAAGCCCCCAGAAGAGCTAGAGACTTCATTCTTGGATCGATTGGAAGTGAGCTAACTTAGAGTGGTATTGGAATTCAGGGATGGGAAATCAAAATTTTTTTTTTTGGTACATTCAGTGTTTTGTGGTACATATAATAACTAAAATGTTTAAAAATTTAAAGTTTTTCTTAAATAAAACCGTTTTTGGTGTAATGAAGATTTGCATCGATGAAAAAAAATTTAAAAATTTAAAGTTCCCATCCAGGGTTAGGAAATTCAATTTTTTTTTATACAATAAGCTAACCAAAAATCAACTGACGTCATTTTTCCTGGTTAAGATTACTTTTTATTTCGGCAAAACGAAATTGGTATTAAAAATTAAAAAAAAAATAAAATTTCGATTCCAGGGTTCGGTACTGCAATATTTTGTAGTACATGAAGGTAACGAAAGTAGTAACAAATTTGTAATTTTTCTTAAATAAAACCGCTTTATACATCATTAAGACTTCCATTGGTAGCAAATAATTTAAAAAAATTAAATTTTCGATTCCAGGGATCGGAAATTGAATATTTTTTTTACACATTCGGTATTGTGTGGTACATATAATAATTAAAATGTTTAAAAATTTAAAATTTTTCTTAAATAAAACCGTTTTATACATCAGGAAGATTTGCATAGATGGAAAAAAAATTTAAAAATTCTTATCCAGGGTTAGGAAATTTTAATATTTTTTGTACATTAAAATAACTAAAAATCAACTAACGTCGTTTTATCCTAACTAAAATTATTTTTTGTCCTGGTAAAACAGAATTGGTATCAAAATTAAAAAAAAAAAAAATTTCGATTCCAGGGCTCGAAAACTGATATATATTGTACTACAAGAAAGTGACAGAAATGGTTACAAATTTGTAGTTTTTCTTAAATAAAACCACTTTATACATCATGAAGACTTGTATGGATAAAAATTATTTTAAAAAGTTTTAATTTTCGCCTCCAAGGATCGGAAATATAAATATTTTTTGGGCACATTCGGTATTTTGTGGTACATATAATGACTAAAATATATAAACATGTTAAGTTATTCTTAAATAAAACCGTTTTTGGTAACATGAAGATTTGTATGGATGAAAATATATTTTTAAATTTAAAGTTCCCATCCAGGGTTAGGAAATTTGAATTTTTTAATACAATAACATAACCAATAATCAATTAACGTCGTTTCTTCTTGGTTAAAATAATTTTTTATTCTGGCAAAACAAATTTGGTATCAAAAATTTAAAAAAATCAAAATTTCATTTCCAGTGTTGGATACTGCAATGTTTTGTAGTACATGAAAGTGACAAAAATTGTTACAAATTTTAATTCTTCTTATATAAAACCGCTTTATACATCATAAAGACTTGCATTGGTAAGACATTATTTAAAAAAATTTAGTTTTCGTCTCCAGGGGTGGAGAATTTTATTATTATTTTTTTCTTGTTGGTACATTCGGTATTTTGTGGTACATATGGTAACTAATATGTTTAACAATTTTAAGTTTTTCTTAAGTAAAACCATTTTTGGTATCATTAAGATTTGCATTGACTAAAAATAAATTTAAAAATTTAAAGTTCCCATCCAGGGTTCCGAAATTTAAAATTTTTTTATACAATACATAACCAAAAATCAATTAAAGTGGTTTTTTTCCAAGTTAAAATTGTTTTTTATTTCGGCAAAACAAAATTGGTATTAAAAATTTAAGAAAAATAAAAATGTTGATTCCAGGGTTGGATACTGTAATATTTTGTATAACATGAACGTTACCAAAATGGTTGAAAATTTGTACTTTTGCTTAAATAAAACCGCTTTACACATTATGCTAAAAACATTTTTAAAAATTAAAATTTCTTTTCCAAGGGTGGGAAATTTAGAATATTTTTTTTTAAGTAACCAAAAAACCCAACTGAAGTTGTTTTTATTTTTTGCTAACTGAAACTATTTTATAAGTTAGAAAGCAGACGTACGTTAGTGAAGGGTATATAAGATTCGGCACAGCCAAATATAGCACTTTTACTTGTTATTTATTTGTATTTATCGCAATTATGTTTTTATAAGTTTTTATATATAAGTTAGCGCCCTTAATAGTTATAGTTAACACCCTTAATAATTATAGTTAACACCTTAATAATTTTGTATAATTTAAAATAAGTTTATTGAACTTGCATTGTGAAATCATTTTGCAATACAGCCTAATTATGTCTGCGCGTGCTGTAACATGATCCGCACTCAAAGCATTTAATTATTTCATGAAAAAATGCAACATACGCATTTTCCCACAAAAAAAATGTTTAGAATTAAGAACTTACAATAAACCAAAATTTAATGAACAAAATTAATTCAATTCTGGTTCCGTAGAAGATAATTAAGATAAAATTTTTTCCTCAACTAATAAGTTTGTTTTCCTTGATATAAGTTTTGTCGTGTGAGGACACGGCAAAACTCCTAACCCTTTTGGCACCCGAGCAGGGACCGGCCAGTCGCCGAAAAGGATGTGCCGGATCCTTTTACTTGGCTCGTGTTAAAAAATCATTTTCATTAAATAAAAAATGTGTGTGAAAATTTTAAGGAAAATTTTCTTGAGATAAAATTTGTTTTCGAAAATAAAAATTAATTGATTAAAATATTTTAATTGTGAAATAATTTTATTCCAAAATTTATTAAAAATAGAATATAAAATATTGTGAAGTAAATTTTAAATGTAGTAAGTCAATCAAAAGAATTTTTTTTAAGTTTAAAGTGGAAAATAGAATATAATCATCTGTGGATTAAGATGTGGAATATAAAAAGGAAAAAATATCCTTTATAGATGTGCATAATAGAAATAAGGTGATCAATATGGAGCCTATGACTACAGCGTGCTGCGATACTGAACTCCGGTCCTTCCAGTGCGTAAAAAATTAAAAATTCTTCGTCATCATATGAATAAATAAGGCAATCCATATGGTAAAACGTGCGATTCTCCTTCGTAGCAACCATTTCACTAAAGTGAGATTACAGAGGTCTAAGCAAGGCTTCTTCTGAAAGTCATAGTGAACATAAGAACCTGCACTACTTAATAGGAATTCAGCCTTACTTTACGCCTGGTAATAAAAAATCATGGTTGGCAGATTCACGGGGTGAGATAAATCGTGCCTTAGTACGTTGGCAGCAGCCATTCGAAAAAGGACTTCGCGATCCTCCATCCAAAGGATTATAATAAAAAAAAATTAAATAAAACAATAAAATGAAGGCATAATTAAATTTAGGTTTAAGGAAATCAAAAATAATTATTTATAAAAAATATATTTAGAGAAATTTTGAAAAATAAAATAAAATAAAAATAAATATATAAGAAGGGTTTATTGTTCCGCAAGGAAAATTATCATTAACCCTAATAAAAAATACAAAAAGTGAAGTAAAATGCAAAATATTGAAATATACGAAAGAAATTAAAATTCCACAATGAAAAAAGGAATTTATTTAAGAAATCGAATGAAGAAAATAAGAAAATAAAGAAAATTATGATGCAAAGGTTAAGAATAAAGATATGTTCCACAAGGAAATTAATAAATGATTGGAGAAATAAAAGTTCCCAAATGAAGCATATAATTTCATTTCCACATTAAAATACATTGAAACTTATAATTATAATTACATGAACTAACTTTTCACAAACCACGAGCCAAGTTCAAAAAAAGTCATTATTTTAAACACTAGCAACTACTTTTCCTTTTAGATAAACAACCTAAGTGATCTGCGAAACACTCATGTATGTTAAGTTCCAGAATTGAATTTGTCAGCTCAAGTAATTGATTGGAATATCCTCCTGTTGTGATCAAGTTAAGATAAGAAATATAAAACAACATTTTCTTGAGTTAAAACTCAGAAATAATTATTGTACGGAAAACTTGTGCACGAATCTTATTACAAGAATTAAAATATTTAGTTCCTAATATAAACACAGAAGTTTTGTTAGTTTCAAAACAGGAAGGACATGAGGTTTTGATTAAAAGATAAGATAATGGAGGACTTACAAACAAAATTACAGGAATTAGATGGTGCATTAAACTCGGATCTTTGCCAGGTTAGACTCTTAGAGGCTAAAGTGAAAATTATGGAGGGTGGACCTTCAGGCGAAACTCCCTACCAACCGCCTCCTGCTCCAAGGATTGAATTGGAACTCAAGGAGATAAGTCAACTTCCTGACAGTGTGAAGGAACTTCAGCCGTTCGATGGAAATCCTACACAATACGTGTCCTGGATTAATCTTAAAAGATTACGAAATTGTTCGTAAGAAGCCCATTTATAGGGCAATTCTTCAAAGCATAAGACAAAAGGTTAAAGGAAGTGCTGACACCGCCTTGGTGTCATACAACATATTCGACCCGGAATGGGCAAAAATGAAGGAATATTTGTCGCTGCATTATGCAGATAAAAAGGACGTAAGGACCCTTGAACATCAACTAACTCAGTTGACGCAGAAAAATTCTAGAGTTGATGAATTTTATGCCACGGTGAGCCATCAATTCTCTTTAATAATAAATAAACTAAAGATCGAAAATTATTCAAAGGAAACCGTCAATGCCCTGATCGAAATTTACCGCAATAGAGCACTTCATGTTTTTATTCGCGGATTAAATGTTGATCTTTCCAGACTGTTGATCGGCCAGAGACCGAAGATCTTGCCGGAAGCTTAGGCTATATGTTTGAAAATGCAGAATTTAAACATGAGGAATACTAATTTACATCCAATTGCTGGAAATCAGGTAACTGTCCCTATGAATTTGATGCCACGAAAAGACCCAAGGCCATCGGTGCCACCAAGAAAGTTTAAAAATTTCCAAGGCAGACTACAACATAAGCTCTGGAATCATCCTTCAGGATCTCGACCATTCCCACCAAGGCCACTGGGACCAAAGCCAGTTGAGAAAATGAAGATAAACGGATCTACACAATCTAAAAATGTGAACTACATGAATGGGCCTTTAGGATTCAAAAGAGGTGCAAGATCGGACAATTTTAGGAACCCTTTTAAGCAACAGAGACTATTTAATATTGAACCAGAACCTTTCGGTCCCTATCCTTATTTAACTGTTTATGATGACCCAACAAGCGGCGTAAGCGAGGCACAGAACACTGATTCCGATTCTGCAGAGGTAAATTTTATGACAGAGGCCTCCCTTCCAGCGTCTCATACTTAGAAATAATAATCAGAAGCGGGGTACCATTAAAGTTTCTCGTAGACAGTGGAGCCAACAAAAATTTTGTCGGATCCCACATATTGGAAACAGGTACTGGACTTAAGGAACCATTCCCTGTAAGAACAGCGGGGGGGGACCCATAAACATAACCATGAAAACACAAGGTAAATTTTTTTTAATCGGTAGGAATAGAAGAAAATATAATATTTTACATACTTGCAAACTTAAATACAGGAGTAGTTTTGTCCCTTAGGGAGAAATTCTCTCAAGAAACGAACTTTACGTCGCAAGAATCCCCACCGGAAGTTGCTTATAATCTTGAAAGTCCCCTATTTGGCCCACTTGAAGATGGTGAATTAGTCACTACCTCCATCCGAGCCGAGATCAAAACGAGCACCGATGAGTCTATTTACACTAAAAGTTACCCATATCCTGCTAACATGCGTCCCGTGGTAGAACAACAAATTTCAGAATTATTGCAACAAAATATAATTAGGCCATCTAAAAGCCCTTATAACTCTCCAATATGGGTGGTGCCAAAGAAACCTAACGGTGAAAAACAGCATCGCATGGTGATCGACTTCAAAAGACTGAATTAGGTAACTATTTCGGATACTTATCCGATACCGGATATTAATCAACTCTGACCAGCTTAGGCAATGCTAAATATTTTACAACCTTAGATCTGACATCAAGATTCCACCAGATTCCGATGAAAGAATCAGATATACATAAAACTGCCTTCTCTACCCTAAATAGAAAATTTGAATTTTTACGTCTCCCATTCGGACTGAAAAACACTCCGTCCATCCTTCAGAGAATGATTGACGACGTATTGAAAGAACACATTGGTAAAATATGCTACGTGTATATTGATGACATTATAGTCTACGGTAGTAGCGTCAATGATCATTTGGAGAACATTAAAATTGTATTCAAAAAGCTTTTAGAGTCTGGACTTAAAGTCAATTTAGAACAAGTGAAAGTGCTATATTCGGCTGTGCCGAATCTTATATACCCTTCACTAACGTACGTCTGCTTTCTAACTTATAAAATAGTTTCAGTTAGCAAAAAATAAAAACAACTTCAGTTGGGTTTTTTGGTTACTTAAAAAAAAATATTCTAAATTTCCCACCCTTGGAAAAGAAACTTTAATTTTATATCCTTCACAAAAATGCGAAAGGGTATATTTAGGTTTGTCATTCCGTGTGTAATTTCTTCGATATCAATATGCGACCCCATAAAGTATATATATTCTGGATCCTTATGAATAGCGATGACGATTGAGCGATATCCGTCTGTCCGTCTGTCTGTACGTGAAATCGGTTTTCCCAAGCCCCCAGAAGAGCTAGAGACTTCATTCTTGGATCGATTGGAAGTGAGCTAACTTAGAGTGATATTGGAATTCAGAAAAATCGGAAGGACTGTTCCAGAGCTGGGAAGCTTACACCTATTTCTCGACGCAAAATTAACACCAAAAACCGATTATTTTCTTGCTTATTTGAAAATTGAACCTATTTCATGCCTTGGGACTCCTCAATTGTCCATTTAAAACTTTAAAAAAAAATTTTTTTTCCAGGGATGGGAAATTCAAATTTTTTTTTTGGTACATTCAGTGTTTTGTGGTACATATAATAACTAAAATGTTTAAGAATTTAAAGTTTTTCTTAAATAACACCGTTTTTGGTGTAATGAAGATTTGCATCGATGAAAAAAAATTTAAAAATTTAAAGTTCCCATCCAGGGTTAGGAAATTCAATTTTTTTTTATACAATAAGCTAACCAAAAATCAACTGACGTCATTTTTCCTGGTTAAGATTACTTTTTATTTCGGCAAAACGAAATTGGTATTAAAAATTTAAAAAAAAATAAAATTTCGATTCCAGGGTTCGGTACTGCAATATTTTGTAGTACATGAAGGTAACGAAAGTAGTAACAAATTTGTAATTTTTCTTAAATAAAACCGTTTTATACATCATTAAGACTTCCCACCCTTGGAAAAGAAATTTTAATTTTTAAAAATGTTTTTAGCATAATGTGTAAAGCGGTTTTATTTAACAAAAGTACAAATTTTTAACCATTTTGGTAACGTTCATGTTATACAAAATATTGCAGTATCCAACCCTGAAATCAACATTTTTATTTTTCTTAAATTTTTAATACCAATTTTGTTTTGCCGAAATAAAAAACAATTTTAACTTGGAAAAAAACGACTTTAATTGATTTTTGGTTATGTATTGTATGAAAAAATTTTAAATTTCGGAACCCTGGATGGGAACTTTAAATTTTTAAATTTATTTTTAATCAACGCAAATCTTAATGATACCAAAAATGGTTTTACTTAAGAAAAACTTAAAATTGTTAAACATATTAGTTACCATATGTACCACAAAATACCGAATGTACCAACAAAAAAAAAATAATAATAATAAAATTCCCCACCCCTGGAGACGAAAACTAAATTTTTTAAAATAATGTTTTACGAATGCAAGTCTTTATGATGTATAAAGCGGTTTTATATAAGAAGAACTAAAATTTGTAACAATTTTTGTCACTTTCATGTACTACAAAACATTGCAGTATCCAACACTGGAAATGAAATTTTGATTTTTTTAAATTTTTGATACCAAATTTGTTTTGCCAGAATAAAAAATTATTTTAACCAAGAAGAAACGACGTTAATTGATTATTGGTTATGTTATTGTATTAAAAAATTCAAATTTCCTAACCCTGGATGGGAACTTTAAATTTGAAAATATATTTTCATCCATACAAAACTTCATGTTACCAAAAACGGTTTTATTTAAGAATAACTTAACATATTTATATATTTTAGTCATTATATGTACCACAAAATACCGAATGTGCCCAAAAAATATTTCAATTTCCGATCCTTGGAGGCGAAAATTAAACCTTTTTAAAATAATTTTTATCCATACAAGTCTTCATGATGTATAAAGTGGTTTTATTTAGGAAAAACTACAAATTTGTAACCATTTCTGTCACTTTCTTGTAGTACAATATATATCAGTTTTCGAGCCCTGGAATCGAAATTTGTTTTTTTTTTTAATTTTGATACCAATTCTGTTTTACCAGGACAAAAAACAATTTTAATTAGGATAAAACGACGTTAGTTGATTTTTAGTTATTTTAATGTACAAAAAATATTAAAATTTCCTAACCCTGGATAAGAATTTTTAAATTTTTTTTCCATCTATTCAAATCTTCCTGATGTATAAAACGGTTTTATTTAAGAAAAACTTTAAATTTTTAAACATTTTAATTATTATATGTACCACACAATACCGAATGTGTAAAAAAAATATTCAATTTCCGATCCCTGGAATCGAAAATTTAATTTTTTTAAATTATTTGCTACCAATGGAAGTCTTAATGATGTATAAAGCGGTTTTATTTAAGAAAAATTACAAATTTGTTACTACTTTCGTTACCTTCATGTACTACAAAATATTGCAGTACCGAACCCTGGAATCGAAATTTTAATTTTTTTTTTAATTTTTAATACCAATTTCGTTTTGCCGAAATAAAAAGTAATCTTAACCAGAAAAAATGACGTCAGTTGATTTTTGGTTAGCTTATTGTATAAAAAAAAAATTGAATTTCCTAGCCCTGGATGGGAACTTTAAATTTTTTAATTTTTCTTCATTACACCAAAAACGGTTTTATTTAAGAAAAACTTTAAATTTTTAAACATTTTAGTTATTATATGTACCACAAAACACTGAATGTACCAAAACAAATAAATTTTAATTTCCCATCCCTGGAAAAAAAAATTTTTTTTAAGTTTTAAATGGACAATTGAGGAGTCCCAAGGCATGAAGTAGGTTCAATTTTTAAATAAGCAAGAAAATAATCGGTTTTTGGTGTTAATTTTGCGTCGAGAAATAGGTGTAAGCTTCCCAGCTCTGGAACCGTCCTTCCGATTTTTCTGAATTCCAATACCACTCTAAGTTAGCTCACTTCCAATCGATCAGTCCAAGAATGAAGTCTCTAGCTCTTCTGGGGGCTTGGGAAAACCGATTTCACGTACAGACAGACGGACAGACGGACAGACGGACATCGCTCAATCGTCATCGCTATTCATAAGGATCCAGAATATATATACTTTATGGGGTCGCGTATTGATATCGAAGGAATTACACACGGAATGACAAACCTAAATATACCCTTTCAAATTTTTGTGAAGGGTATAAAAAACACAGTTCCTCCAAACAAAAGTATCTTTCTTAGGGTACGTTTTCTCGGAGGATGGAATACGCGCGGATCCACAGAAAATTTAAGCCATCCAGAATATAGCCGTTCCAGGAACACTCAAGGACCTAAAAAGTTTTCTCGGTATGACTTCTTATTATAGGAAATTTATTAGAGACTACGCAAAGATTTCTAAGCCCTTAACCAATCTAACCAGAGGACAAAATGCTCAAGTTAAAGCAAACTCGTTAAGAAAAGATCCAATAACTCTTACAGAGGAGACACTCAAAGCTTTCAACGATTTGAAAATTTTGTTGATGTCATCCGAAGTCTTAGCATTCCCAAATTTCTACCATCCTTTCAACTTAACCACCTTCTTATTCCAGGATTTTACAGGGGCAGATAAGCCCATAGCTTTTATCTCGCGATCACTAAGGAAAACAGAGGAAAACTACGCAACTAACGAGAAGGAAATGTTGGCCATCGTTTGGGCATTAGATAGATGCAAAAAAGGTGACAGTCTTTACGGATCACCAACCTTTAACCTATGCTCTGGAGAATCAAAACCAAAACGATGAAAATATGGAAGGCGAGAATTGAGGAATATAACTACGAGCTCGTGTATAAACCCGGTAAATCGAATGTTGTTGCCGACGCATTGTCCAGGCTGGAAACCCTTCTAAATCAAATTTATATGCCTAGCGACGAAGAAACCATAACAGCTTCGGAGGGAGGCTCAGAAACAGTGACAGCGGATGAAGGATAAGATGAGGACAATATAACCATTTATAACGCCCAACAGGATTCTAGCAATTTACTGTTTCATGTCGAGTTCCCAATTAATGTCTTTAAAAATCAATTAGTTATACGACAAGGAAAAGAATTGCATAGTAGCATTGAGTCACATCCAGGTTATACTAGACATTTCGCAACTCTCAGTAAATTTCCAAACCTTGACAGAAACCTTAAAACGATGCCCAAAACCCAAGTTGCGTCAATGGCATCAAGATCCCCGAATGTTTTTTTAAGTCTACTCAACAGCGTGTATCAAGCTTATTTTGTCTCATATAAATTACGGATCACTCAGAGATTAATCGAAGATATCACTAATCCAGAGAGGGTTTGTAAAATTATAGAAGACGAACACAGAAGGGCTCATCGCAATGATAAACAAAATGGATTACAAATGCTAGAAAATTACAAATTTTCCCACATGAGGAGCCTTATTCGCAATTATACTAGAAGTTGTGAAATTTGTAAGTTAAATAAATATGATAGACACTCCAGTAAACCTAAAACACAGCCGAGACCCATTCCTTCGTATGTTTGCGAAATTTTGCATGTCGATTTCTTTGAAATTCAGGATTATAAGTTCATAAGCTGCATTGATAAATTTTCGAAATTCGCGAAACACTTTCATATTAAAAATCGCTCAGCTATTCATTTGAGGACTTAGTTGGCGAAGGTTTTTCAATATTCTACAGTGCCACGAATGATCGTGTCAGACAATGAAAGGGGGTTTCTAACCCCAACAATACTTAATTAACTTAGATCCTTAAACATTGAATTCTATTTAACTCCCACTCAGAAAAAAGAAGTTGACGGACCAATTGAAAGGTTTCATTCAACATTAATAGAAATATATCGTTGTGTGTCCAAGGAAATAAAGAATCTAAGTCCCAAGGACATAATAAGTATTGCGGTAGACCGCTACAATAATACAATACACTCAGTAATTAAGAAAAGACCTGCCGACATATTTTTTAACAGAACAGACTTTATTTTCTTGTCTTTTTAAAAAGGCTTGAGCTACCAATGACATATTGAAAAAACGTTCACATATACTTAAGTATAAAATTCAAACCAAAAAAGTTTGACTTAATGTATAATGGAACAAAAATTCAGAAAAATGGGACATGAAGAAAATAATCAAATGGTAACACTGGTATTATAACACACAAGTGTTAACATCAGGTTGATACAGTTCTCGGATTGTTTTTCACAATAAAATTTTTGTAAATAGAAAACTGTTATCACATTCAACTAAGCCACCTAAACAGTGGTGATAAACACAATATACACATGAGCACTGAAGATGAAAGTGTTGCGACTTTCGAAAACAGCTGTTCTGCTCTGCTGTGTAAGTTGAATAAAACTGATGTTGATTTTCCTGTGTGCCTTGGAATATTTATCATCATGTCTTTCTGAGATTTTAATTAATTTCGAACAATTAGCCAATGAATCTTAATTCGATTTAACATAAAAACAGATCTGTTCCAATCAATTTAGAACAAGATCAAGAAGTATTTGTCTAAGCACAAACCGTTATATAAAAAGCACAAGGTTTCCACTAACAATCGTGTTACTTTTAATACTAACAAGGGGAGGAAACACCATAAGTCCCACTTAAAAAAAAACGGGATAATCCTTGCACTGTCCAATGAGCCATTAAGGTAAGAATAATAATTTTAAAATCGAATTTTTGAATGAGATTTGTAACTACAAACATTATTATAAGTTCTAATAACCATTGAGGAACTATTTAAAAAAAATATGTTTTGGATTTATATTTCTATTGCTTTAATTTAATTAGGAAAATGCGTTATGGAATCTGATCATTTTCTAATTGTTATTGAAGTTATAAATTTTACCTGTATTAACTTATATTTTACTTCTTAAGATTATTTTTGTTACTCCCCATCAATGCTGCCTATCAAATATTTGAATACCAAACACCACTAGTAACTGTAAAAAGTGCAGACGGCTGGATAATAAATGGATACCTTAACATCGTGCACGTGATAAATCTGGACAGGCTAGAAGGAATGCTTCATGCCACGGAAGAAGTATTTTCTTCTATTGAAAATAACGAATTGAATAAAAAAACATTCGAGTTTTATCTTCATAAATCTTACGAACGATTAAATTCAATAAAGGGTGTCACACGGAGTAAGAGATTTATAGATTGGATTGGTTCAGCATGGAAATGGATTGCAGGAAATCCAGATGCAACAGACTGGAACCAAGTTTTACATAGCCAAAGAAAAATAATAGACAATAATGAACACCAGTACGTGATTAATAACCAATTATTTGAAAAGACTAATGAATTTGTAAAAAAAAATTAACACCTTGGTGAGCGATATTAATAATTAGATTTCCAAATCCGAAGTGGCGCTTCCTCAATTACTCATTGTAAAAGAAGACATCGAACAATTAGTACGCGCTTGCCAACTAGCAAAGAGCGGTGTTATAAATACAAACCTTTTAGACATGGAAGAAATTCAACGTGTAGACGCTGAAATGGACTCATTACCATACAGTAACGAGATTGAAGCCGTTGAATATGGAAAACCAAGAATATTCTCTAATGGAACGTCACTGCTGTACGTTTTATCCATACCCAAGGTGAATCCAAAGAAATTTTACCAAGTCAGAGTGAAGGCGGCCATAATTCAGAACAGACAACTCGATCTACAGTATGGTACAGTCCTTGTAAATCATGAAAAAGTGTATGCTATCAAGGACAGCTGTATGACAATCAGCAATACAACAATATGTAGCATTCAGCAATTACAGGAGCTGAAAGACGATGGCTGCTTTTATAGAATATTAAGAGGGGCCAACGCAAACTGCACATTTCTTTCAAACAGAGAAGTTTTAATAGAACAACTGGAAATGATTCGCTCTCGATATAATAACAGAAGCATAGAGTGTACATTCCTCATAAAATATTTTAACGAATCAATGAAAATCGGGAACAGAATGTTTATAAATGGAAGAATCACCAATATTCAAGCACTTCCGCCCTTGCTTGCCAATGTTTATGAAAAGGAACGTAAAGTTGACGTCAACCTGTTACAAGAACTCCATGAAAAAAAATACTGAACATATTGAATATTTAAGAAACCATCTAAAACTTTCATTTTTGTCACATATAGCGGACTATCTTTTACTGATAATAGTTGCGTGCATTGTAGCCGTCCTGTGAAGGAAAATAATTAAAAATATAGAATTTCCAACCAGTAGTACATCCGGACCTACGGCTAAAGAATAAAGTTGATCAGCGGGACGCCGATATTTAAGCGAGGAGAAGTTAACATCTTTAATAATTATAGTTAATACCCTTATTAATTATAGTTAACACCTTAATAATTATAGTTAACACCTTAATAATTTTTTATAATTTAAAATAAGTTTATTGAATTTGCATTGTGAAATAATTTTGCAATACAGCGTAATTATGTCTGCGCGTGTTGTAACATGATTCGCACTTAAAGCATTTAATCGTAATTCAACCATTTCATGTGAAAATGCAACATACGCATTTTCCCACATAATTTTTAGAATTAAGAACTTTCAATAAACCAAAATTAAATGAACAAAATTAATTCAATTCTGGTTCCGTAGAAGACAAGTTAAAATAAAATTGTTTCCTCAACTAATAAGTTTGTTTTCCTTGAAATAAGTTTTGCCGTGTGAGTACACGAGCAGTCAGGCACTTCTGGTTGCCTGACTGCTAACCCTTTTTTACTTCAAGGAGTAATCCTTGTTTAACTTATATAAAAATAAAAAAAATAAGAAAAAATATTATTGGACTTTACGGTGTTTGGCCATTTTTTGTTCCAATTCATTAATCTGTGACCAAATCTCTGACACGCGTTGCCAAGATGGTGGAGGGTCTGACTCTACTACGGCTCCCAACGCAGCCATTTTCCTCCTGATGCGGACAATCTTGCCATCTCTTCGATGCCTTGGCCTGTTTATTTTAGGGATCACGGTGAGTACCTCCTCTGCATTTCTTTGCTGCCTCCTACGAGATTCTTCTATGACGAGAGGTTTAGGGCCTGTGCTAATAGACACCACTGGCTCTAATGACTGGCAGTTACTATGTCAGGATCGCAGGAAGGAAAAAAGCAGATGAATGCTCTTTACAATTAAAAAAAGGGTTTAATTCCGATTTGAGGATAAGCTTATGTATGATTGATTTTTATGTCATCAAACAAGCGCTTATATACTAATATAACGGGATTAAATCTTAATATTATTTACGTTCCTTAAACTAAACAATAACAATATTAACAAACTTTCCAATGACTTAATTTAGCTTAGTGTAATAAATATTAACAAAAATGGTTCGCACTCATACGTACCTATGCAAGATGATCAAAAACAGAAAAAAGTGAAATTTTGAAGAAATCCCAAAAAAATGGCGCAAAAATGCGCAAGGTTTTTTTTGCCTGAAGGTAGATATTTAGTATTTTATAGTCGATATAACATTTTTACGAACTCGACGGAACTCACTTTCAAAAACCTTTAATGTAAAATCTTTACTCGTTTAGCAGAAAAAATATGTTAATATATATATATATATATATATATATATATATATATATATTGTAAATGCTTCAAAATCGCAAAAATTCAGTAAAAGCTCATGCAATTTATTCAACTTTCTTTTCGCAAAATGGCAAATCTCAAACAAATGCCTTAAAACTTTGGTTGTCTGTCGAGCTGCATACTTAGATTTTTACATTTAATAATGCTTAGTTTTAGCCTTTTGCCGGCTAGAATATCTAAATACCCCTATGTGGGTAGGGAAGCTATATTTAGCACCATACTTTCTACTGCTCCGACGTAAATTGCCAATTCCTCTTTCTGCCCAGAGAAAGAATTAATTAGCTTTAAGTTATCCCTTACAAAACGCTTTTGTAATAGATAGTTGTCAACTCATCGTTGTTCAGCGTTGTTAGTATTGTTGTTCATGGTGTTGTTTAAATATAAAGTTTGCAGATTTTTAATAATTAAATCAATAACTCCGAAATAATTAATTTATTTTGAGCTCTGGTACCGTTTTATAGATTTAAAGCTTTTACTTTTCTTTCTTTAGAAATTAATTTAAGAACAATTTTAATTTTTAGTTTTAAAAACAATTGCTTTATATTTTTAGTCATGAAATTCTAATCGCAGGAAAAATTTTTAATTAATTTTTATAATAGTAAGATCGTTTAAAGGATCTTTTTCACAGATCCTACCGACTGCGCCAATGACATACACGCTTTGTGTCTTTTAAGTTTTCTTCATAAACTGAAATTTATTTTATATATTCATCTTATGTGCTAAACATGAGAATCTTAAAATTAATCTAGGCTTATAACTTTTCTTTGTTACGTACACTCTTATGAAATATGTATGGTATATCTTCTTATCATTAAAAATTGGTTATTAGTTCTGGATTTCTTCTTATCGTCAGGTTTGGTTATTAGGTAAGGTATTGGTTATTAGATTACAGTTGTTGGAAATATTCTCTGGGTTGACTATTATCCCCATATTTAACAGAGTTATGTTCATATAATTAAACTTATCTCTAAATCATATCTAATAAGATATGTTACCAGTGTGTATATTACTATATATATATATATATATATATATATATATATATACATATATATATATATATATATGTGCATATGTATATATATATATATATATATATATATATATATATATATGTATATGTATATATATATATATATATATATATATATATATATATATATATATATGTATATATATATATATATATATATATATATATCGATACGTGTATGTATGAATGTATGTATGTGTATATACATATATATATAATAATGTGGTCTAATATTTATTAAGCTTAAGGTCTCTTTATTTTTATTATATTATAAAATTGTTTTTCAATATTTCTTCACTCCTTTGTGTGACTTCTTCAGGATATTTATTTTTAATTTGATGTGAAAAAATAATTTTTGTTTATAAAACAACAATATGAAAATTATTTGTCAACAAAATAAAAAAAGATTCAAACAAAATTGTTTATAAATTTAAAATATAGGAACAATAATATACAATTTAAATCTATACATGCATATATTAAAAAATTGAACATTTCTAAAATGAATTTCCAATCCTACTTATATATACATAGATATCTTAAAACCAAATTCAAGAAGTTTAAAACAAATTTATATAAATTTAAAAGACATATTATAACAAATAATTAAACATGTATATATAAATCAAAAATATTTTTCTTTAAACATTTCATAACTTTACACATGTATATATACATACCTATTCATACATACATATGTTTTTTATAAACATATACAATTAACATGTATATACACATATGTATATATAAATATATACACATATTATTCAACAAATTTTAGAAAATTTTTAAACAATTTTAATTTAACTAAATATATGTGAATAATAACAAAATATTTAAACCTATACATATATACATTTAAATTTAAAACTCTATCTTTTATTAACTAAGTGTCTATAATTTTGAGCTACATTTGCTGTATCTGCCTTAAAATTAATCCTATTTGTGATTGGTGTATTTATTATGTGTAACATTTCTAACATAAATCTAAGTTTATAATTGTTTTCTGTGTTTAATATTGAAACATTCTCAAAGTTTGGATAATGATTAAATCTAGCACAATGTGAAGATAATGCTGTTTTCTGCGAATTTATATCTCTATATCTTTGATCAGTCTTATGTCCTGCTATCGTACTTTTTAACTTATTCTTAGTTGTACCTATGTACACCTTATTACAATCCTCATTGTCATTTCCATTACAAGGTATTTTATAAACCAAATTTGATTTATCTATTTTATCCTTTGTCGTACTAAAAAATCTGTTTAATGTATTATGTGTTCTATAAGCTACTGTATATTTTTGAGAATCACATATTCCTGATTTACCAATGCGTTCTGATAATCCAGATACATAAGTTAAGGATTTGTATATTTTTGGTTCATTTATATTTCTATTAATGTTACTACTTCCTAATCCATATTGATATATTAATTAATTTATTAACCAAATTGGAAAATCATTATTCCTTAATATGTATTTAATTTTATTCTTATTTTTCCTATGAAATCTACTATCACTAATTGTTAGAACCTTATCCACAAAATTCCTAGCTGTGTTTATAATAACTTTTTTATTATGCTTAGAATAGTAATTAATAATTCTTCCTGAAGATGTTGGTTTCTGCTACCAATCTATTCATAAATTTCTATTCTTCCTAATTATTAATGTATCTAAGTATGGAATCATGCAGTTCATTTCCTTTTCCATAGTAAATTGAATACTATTATTAAACTCATTTAGTGTCCTCAACATATTATCTATTCCACTTTCTGAAATTATGCAAAATAAATCATCTACATATTTAGTCATTATTCTTGGTCTAATGTTCACTCGCTCAATACAATTGTCAAGCAATCTCTCCATAACAATATCAGCCACAATAGGAGAAGCTGGAGATCCCATTGGCAGACCTTGTTTTTGTAAATATATATTTCCATTATATTGAAAATATCTATTATCTTCTATACAAAATCTCAATATTCTTAAAAATAAGCTTTTATCTATCTCTGTGTATCTCTCTATTATATCCCATTTTTCCTCAATAGTATTTATTGCCAAATCAACTGGTATACTGGGAAATAAAGATACTACATCAAATGAAACTAATCTTTCATCATTACCTATTTCTAGGTTCAATAATCTGTTTTTAAATTCTAACCCATCCTTAACATTATATACTGAATTTTCAGTAATCTTTTTCAAAATATCTATAATATATTTACATAGATGATAGGATGGTGAATTTACATAACAACAAATTGGTCTCAATGGGAACTGATCTTTATGAATTTTAGGTAAACCATATAGTCTAGGTGCTACAGCAATATTATTTTTAAGTTTATTCTTTTCTATATCTGTAATAATCCTATTTTTGTGAAGTTCGTCAACAATATTATTGTTAATTTTCATTAATTTGCTAGTTGGGTCTCTATTTAGCAAAGAATATTTTGAAGTATCTAATATGATGTTATTAATACGTATATTATAATCTTGTTTGTCAATAGCTACTGTTGCATTACCTTTATCAGCTTTTAAAATCAATATGTTCCTATTTTTCTTTAAAAATATTTCTGTTTCCCTTACTTTGTCTAACATATATTTATCTCTACTTGATAATTTAATTTTATTGATATGATTATCAATAAATGATGTTAATCTATTTCTAGATATTTCCTGTTCTTCACTATCAATTTTAGTTTGAACTATATCTTCTCCATCTGCTAACATTTTTAACATTGGAAATTCTTCTCTCTTAGTTGGTAATGCATGTTTCGGTTCTAATGAAAGAGTCCACTGTACGTCTATTGGTATATCATAACTAGTTTTATTAATAAATCATTTGTTATTAAATTTTATTCTTAATTCCTCTCTTTGTAAATTCTTTAATTTAAGGAACAATGATTTTCCAATTTGGTTAATAAATAAATTAATATATCAATATGGATTAGGAAGTAGTAACATTAATAGAAATATAAATGAACCAAAAATATACAAATCCTTAACTTATGTATCTGGATTATCAGAACGCATTGGTAAATCAGGAATATGTGATTCTCAAAAATATACAGTAGCTTATAGAACACATAATACATTAAACAGATTTTTTAGTAAGACAAAGGATAAAATAGATAAAATAGATAAATCAAATTTAGTTTATAAGATACCTTGTAATGGAAATGACAATGGGGATTGTAATAAGGTGTACATAGGTACAACTAAGAATAAGTTAAAAAGTAGGATAGCAGGACATAAGACTGATCAAAGATATAGAGATATAAATTCGCAGAAAACAGCATTATCTTCACATTGTGCTAGATTTAATCATTATCCAAACTTTGAAAATGTTTCAATATTAAACACAGAAAACAATTATAAACGTAGATTTATGTTAGAAATGTTACACATAATAAATACACCAATCACAAATAGGATTAATTTAAGCCAGATACAGCAAATGTAGCTCAAAATTATAGACACTTAATTAATAAAAGATAGAGCTTTAAACTTAAATGTATATATGTATAGGTTTAAATATTTTGTTATTATTCACATATATTTAGTTAAATTAAAATTGTTTAAAAATTTTCTAAAATTTGTTGAATAATATGTGTATATATTGATATACACATATGTGTATATACATGTTAATTTTATATGTTTATAAAAAACATATGTATGTATAAATAGGTATGTATATATACATGTGTAAAGTTATGAAATGTTTAAAGAAAAATATTTTTGATTTATATATACATGTTTAATTTTTTGTTATAATATGTCTTTTAAATTTCTATAAATTTGTTTTAAACTTCTTGAATTTGGTTTTAAGATATCTATGTATATATAAGTAGGATTGGAAATTCATTTTAGAAATGTTCAATTTTTTAATATATGCATGTATAGATTTAAATTGTATATTATTGTTCCTATATTTT
This sequence comes from Linnaemya vulpina, assembly GCA_963675445.1. Taxonomy (NCBI): domain Eukaryota; kingdom Metazoa; phylum Arthropoda; class Insecta; order Diptera; family Tachinidae; genus Linnaemya; species Linnaemya vulpina. Next base: position 4,735,186 of record OY776281.1, on the reverse strand, counting down.
AAATTTATAAGCAATTTTGTTTGAATCTTTTTGTATTTTGTTGACAAATAATTTTCATATTGTTGTTTTATAAACAAAAATTATTTTTTCACATCAAATTAAAAATAAATTTCCTGAAGAAGTCACACAAAGGAGTGACGAAATATTGAAAAACAGTTTTATAATATGATAAAAATAAAGAGACCTTAAGCTTAATAAATATTAGACCACATTATTAATAATATATATAGAAATATATATATATATATATATATATATGTATATATATATAAATATATATATATATATATATATATATATATATATATATATATATATTATGAAATTTATTTGTTGGGTGGTTAAGCAATGTCTATATGCATTTCATTGGTGCTTCTTACCAAATCGTCAGTAGACTTCAACCACAGTTTTGCAAAGTTTCAAACTTCTCAACTTATTAAAAGGCTTCCAAACACCATTTGAGAATTATGTTAAATAAATTAACTATAAAAATTCACAAACAATTTCAAAAAATCACATTATAATAAGTGTAGCAGGCTATGAAACTTATACAAACCAAACCCAACAAACAACTTTTATTCGATACGACTCTATTTTATTTTTCTATACCTTATTATAATGTGATTTTTTGAAATTGTTTGTGAATTTTTATAGTTAATTTATTTAACATAATTCTCAGATGGTTTTTGGAAGTCTTTTAATAAGTTGACAAGTTTGAAACTTTGCAAAACTGTGGTTGAAGTCTACTGACGATTTGGTAAGAAGCACCAATGAAATGCATATAGACATTGCTTAACCACCCAACAAATAAATTTCATATTATAATAGTACAATGACAATATATCAAACAATTTGTTTATTATATATATATATATATATATATATATATATATATATATATATACATATATATATATATATATATATATATATATTTATATATATGTATATATATATATATATATATATATATATATGTATATATATATATATATATATATATATATATAAACAGATTAAATAACTACTAGAACATCAAAAAATCGCTTCTCTGCAAACGTTTCTGAATGGGCTCGACGCAACTCCTTAAACAGACTATTCGCTTTGTCGAGCAACCAGAGGACTAAATAGGCCGGTGATATATAAGCCTCCATTGCGATGTTCGAATGGAGATTGGCCAAGAACTGACGCTAAAAAAAGTACTCTGTTTGTAAACCACTTGCAGAAAGTATTTACTCCAAACACGTCTTATACTGTAGTTGAGCTGCCATCGGGAACTTCTATACCAGATGTTACCGTGAGGTTCAATATTCGTGATATTGAACACTGTGTTACGTGCCTAAATTAAAAAAAAGCACCAGGTGCTAATAAAATAAGCAATAAAATGCTCTTAGATCTACCCTACATTGCAAAAGGGATAATTTTATTTATTTTTAATGGTATTTTGCGCCTTAAATGCTATACCGCAGAATGGAAGATTTCGTTGATTACCATGATACCTAAGCCAGGCTAAGATCATACGAAGGTGGAATCCTATAGAGCTATAAGTCTATTGTCCAACATTTCAAAACTATTTGAAAAACTACTTATGAATAGGCTAACACCCATACTGAATGGTACTTGATGCATTCCAGACCAGCAATTCGGCTTCAAGAGACAACATAATAGGATCAAACAAACACATAGACTCATAGACTCGTGAACGTGGTTAGAACAGCTTTCGAGAAAAAGAAATACTGTTTTGTTTGCATAAAGTATACAGCTCTGGATATACGTCAAGACGTGTTTACTGTCGCTCCGTGAAAAGTTTTCCAAAAGTTATTAATTACTTCATTCTAAAATTTTTAACTGTGCTGTGTTTTGCTGCTTGAATTGTTGCTGAAGGAATTGTGTAATTGGGTGCTGAATTAAATTTTTATTTGTAAGCCTTATTCAATATTACTTCAGAATTGGTGCTAAGTATACGCACACACATATACCTAAATATCGACAATCATACATGCATGTTTGGACATACATACTTACATCTCTACTTAAATTCTTCTGATAGTCACAAATTATTCCATCTGTGCGATCAGCTGGCTATGCTGAATATTTGATACATATATTATCATTCGTTAATTGATTTATTTCTGTGTCGCCATCTGTTGGTGAGTTGATTTTGGTAAACCCAGCGAACATTTTAAATTGCTCTTTTACCCTACTGCTATTTTACAAAAAACCCATATGATGTCTTGCCTAAATAATGGATGTACTCTTGATACCGATTATAAAAATATGATATGCTGTTGGCTGTGCCACGATTTGTGTCACTTTAAATGTAGTGGACTTTCAGTGATTGTAGCTGATGCTATCTCAAAAAATGATTCTATACGTTGGTGCTGCAATAGATGTAAAAAGATTGATGTTAGTTTCTATAGATTTTTTCAAGGTACTAAAACTTACTTTAATGAAATACAGAATGAAGTAAGCAAGCTTTCGGACCGTATTTCTACATATGGCAAACTTCTTGATGATTATAAACCACTTGAAAACTTAAAATCACCCATCCAACCTTCTCCTAAGCTTAGGAAATCTGCTAGGAGAGCTAATAAAAATAAAGATCTAATCTCTGTTCCAATGGAAAATAATTCCACGCAAACATCCAAGAACCGTGCCTCTCCATGTGATTTACCTGTAGCATCTGTTTCTAATTCTGCGAGCAGTGACATGAATTCTCCAGCAAATCATGTTTCATCAAATAACGTTTTAAGCACTGCAGTACCAGATGAGTGTACTAGTAATGCTCAAACTTTAGCATCGTCAAGTAACGTTAACTCTATTGTGAATCGTCCTAATACACTTAGAGTTATACCGCCAAATAAAACAATTTTCGTGTCTCGACTAGCGTCAGATACTACTGTCGAAGAACTCCAATCGTACATAAATTTGAATTGTGGTACCAACTTAGGTGTATCAGTGTATAAATGTTCCTACACAGAACCAAGAATAGTTGCATCTTTTAAATTACAGTACCGGATGAGTTATTTAACAATATTATTTCTCCTGGATTTTGGCCTGATGGTATATACGTTCGTGAGTTTATGTTTAAAACAAGAGAAAAGAATGCTGTTCGATTGCCGTCATCTTTAAAATCTACTTAAAAAAACTAAATGGTTATACTGAAAATTTTACTCTTTTATATCAAAATGTTCGTGGCATTAATACAAAGTTATTATCTTTATTTAATCAAAGTTATGCGTTTGATTTTCAAGTTATCGCTTTCACTGAAACTTGGCTTAATTATAATGTATTGGACACAGAAATAATGGGTGCAAGTTACTTAATATATAGACGTGATCGTGGCAATAACATGAAAGGAGGAGGTGTATTAATTGCAGTGTCAAGCATGCTTTCTTCCGAAAAGTTATCGTTTACTTCTTCACTGGATATTGAGTTTATGGGTGTTTTGGTAAAAATAAATTTAAAAAAAATGTTCATAACCTGTTAGTATATTCCCCCAAATTCTCCTGAAATAATTTATAGAAAGCATTCGGATGTTATTTCAACTGTTGTGCATATGTCTCATCATAATGATAGCATCATCGCAGTTGGTGACTTCAATATGCCAACGATTTTTTGGGATTTTTCGGCTGATAATGGTTGCTTTACACCATATAATTCTACTTTTAGTCTGAAATATAACGAGTTTATTGATTGCTTATTGGATATGAATCTTTATGAGATAAATGGCATATATTATGATAACCATAAGCTTTTAGATTTGGTTTTTGTAAATGATTGTGTTGACACGTCTGTCCTTCGCACTGTTCCTTTAACCTTACCGGAGGACTGTTATCATCCCAAAATCTTAATATCTACATGTTTTCCATCTGTTTATATATCTCGTTCTGCGTACAACTCAAAAGTCAAGAGTTTATGTTTTAAAAGGGCAAATTATAACAAAATAATCGAACTTCTACACAATACAGACTGGCACAATTTACTCGTAGCTTCGAACTTAGAAAACAATCCCGATGTTATTGATCACATAAGCATAAAATTCTACGATAGGATTTATTGGATCTTGACCCAATGTGTTCCTAGACAAGTCGCTTCTCAAGTATCTGGACCTCCATGGAATTCAAAGTTTCTTTCCAAACTTAAAAATAGCAAAAACAAATATTATAAAAATACAAAAAATCAGGATCATCCTCAGATTTTGCAAAATACTCTATTGCCCGTGCCGACTATAACAAGTTAAATCTTAAATGTTATAAATGTAACTTACAAAAAATTAAAAACAACTTGAAGAAAAATCCAAGGTCTTTCTACAATTTCGTGAACTTAAAAAGAAAATCAGTTTCCTTTTCGTCCACTATGAAACTAAATGAAAAAGAATCAGATAACGAGGCTGAAATTAATAACTTGTTTGCGGATTTCTTTTCATCTACTTATTCTGTTGATCAAACTATTACTACTGGGTTGCAATCAAATTTTTGTCCTGGAAGTCAATCTATTTTAATTCCATTTCTGGATGAAATTTCTGTTCTTAATGGATTGAAAAAACTAAAATTCTCGTACAAGAGTGGACCTGATAATGTTCCTAGCTGTGTTCTAATTAAGTGTGCTGATGCCTTAGTGTTTCCTCTTACATTATTGTACAACTTTTCAATTAAAGTTGGAAAATTCCCTGAAATGTGGAAGAATTCTTATATTATTCCGTTGTTTAAATCTGGTACCAAAACTGACATTAAAAATTACAGAGGAATCGCTAAACTGAGTATTATACCGAAACTCTTTGAAAAATTAATTACAAGTAGCTTGTGCCACCAGGTGTCATCAACATTATGTTCTAGTCAATATGGTTTTCGTAAAGGCTGCTCAACTATAACCAACCTCATACAATTTACAACTTTGGTAAATCGTGGTTTTGTCAATAAAAAACAAACTGATGTAGTCTACACAGATTTCAGTAAAGCATTTGATAAAGTTAACCACAAACTTCTTTTGAGTAAACTGCATTATATGGGATTCACACGTGGCTGTTTAAATTGGATTAGTTCATACCTTAATAATAGGAAACAAAATGTTTTATTCAAAAGTACTATATCTAAACCGATCCCCGTTACGTCTGGTGTTCCCCAGGGAAGTCATCTGGGACCCCTATTATTTTCACTATTTATCAATGACTTACCTGCAGTTATCAAAAACTCATTCATTCTTATGTATGCTGATGACGTAAAAATATTTTTTACCTACAATATCTTTGATGATCATAAGTTTTTTCAAGCAGATTTAAACTCTTTGTACTCTAGGTGTGAAATGAATTTAATGACATTGAATCTAAAAAAATGCAAGTATATGTGTTTCTTTCGGAGGAGCCATTTCAACGTTAAATATTTTTTGGGTGGTTATGAGCTGGAAAATATTTGCACTTTCACAGATCTTGGAATTTTACTAGATCCAAAACTGAATTTTATTCAACATATATCTCTAACTGTTAGAAAAGCCAGAAGTCAACTGGGGTTCATCAAAGGCTGGGCAAAGGAATTTGAAGATCCTTATGTTACTAAGCAGCTTTTCACATCGCTTGTTTGTCCCATTTTGGAATATGGGTCAATAATATGGGATCCAACATATACGGTTTACATCAACACAATTGAATCTGTACAAAAACAATTTTTAATATTTTGTCTTCGAAGTTTGCAATGGAACCCATTTTGTTTGCTTCTTATAAAGCTAGACTAGCTCTTATTAAGTTATCATCCCTAAGTAGTCGAAGATATATGTTAAACACTTTATTTATTTTAAGTATAATTAATGATAAAACCTGCTCTGAATTCTTAATTGAGAATTTATCATTTTGTGTTCCTCAACGTCCTACTCGTTTCTTCTGTCTACTTAATATTAAATTTAACAAGATATATTATTATGTTGATTTCTCTTTCAGTGAAAATTTGATTAAACGAAATATTTTTTTTGCATTAAATAACAGCCAATAATTGATATTTCTTTGAATTATAATCTGTATATGTGTATATGCATGTGAGTAAATAGTCTGTAAGAATTGTAAATTCATAGACAGTAAAATAAATAAATAAATAAATATCGATGTTTCCCAGACATTTGATAAAGTATGGCACATAGGTTTAATAGACATATTAAAGCAAAACCTCCCGCAAATACCCTTAAGCTTTTAGAAAGCTACTTAACTGAGTGAAAATATATTGTTAAGGGAGGCAATTTTATCAGCCATCCGCAGCTATATATATTTTATCCGATATATGCCTCTGACTTGCCGGTAAGCAGTAACATACACATATCAACATTCGCTGATGATACAGCTTTTCTAAGTGTTCACAAAAGCCATCAAGAAGCTTCCCGCACACTGCAAGAGTATATACCCCAGTTGGAAAAATGGCTAAAACAAATGCGGATAAAAACTAAGGAACAAAAATGCCAACATATTACTTTTACATTGTGCAGAGAAACATACCCGCCTATACAAATCAATAACTAAACTATACCTCAACACACAGAAGTAAAATATCTCGGTATTCATCTTGATCGTCGTCTAACATGGAAGTCCCATATAAATGCAAGGGTGACCCAAATGAAATTAAAAGCTACTCAAATGAATTGGCTCAGTAAAAGAAATTCTACACTAAGCATGGATTGTAAACTTCTTTTGTACAACTCAGTAGTAGGATACTGTATGTTCGAGACCAATTAAAATTCTCAAATTTCAGCAATTAAATTTAAAATTTTGAAATTTTAAATGCCAAATTTATGTTAATTGGTTTTTTTTTAGTAATTTGATACTTTAATGTTTGTGTGTGTGTATTTTCCCATGGTTAAATAGGGTTTTTCACATTGTTGTTGTTCTTTCTATAATGTTGGGGTAGGCGTGGGAATTTGTGTCTGTCCATATGTGACCTTGGGAATACATGTCCGTCGGTATGTGAGCGTGGGAATTTGTGTCTGTCCATATGTGACCTTGGGAATACATGTCCGTTGGTATGTGAGCGTGGGAATTTGTGTCTGTCCATATGTGACCTTGGGAATACATGTCCGTCGGTATGTGAGCGTGGAAATTTGTGTCTGTCCATATGTGACCTTGGGAATACATGTCCGTCGGTATGTGAGCGTGGGAATTTGTGTCTGTCCACATGTGAGCGTAGGAATTCTGTCTGTCTATGTGTGCTATAGCCTAATAGAAAATAAGAAATTTTTAGGAACATTAGAACATTTTTTTAGGAATTACACTATTTCAAAAGTGTTGTAGTTATATATGGATGGCCTTAATATTTAAGGATCGTTTCTTCTTGCTGGAGTGAAATTCCTTCTTTTATTTTTTATTTGTTTTTAATTTTGGTGTGTGTTTACTTAAGATAATTTGTCCAGCAATTCAGTTATTTCTTTTTTGTTTGCAATGCTTGAGTCTGGGGAATAATTTGATTATTCTGATCTTGAAGACGTTGTGAAAAATATTTTACTATTGCATAAATATTGAAACTGATATTTGGTTTATTTTATACATGACGATCATCGATGGATTTTATTTGGGGATCTGGATGGTGGTGCGATTTCTGTATTTTGTAGAATATAAATATTTATGCTATGTTTAAGTGTATGTTTTTGTGTTCTGAGTGGCGATTGGAATGTCTGCCTGTCAGACAGGCTGTGTGTGTGACGATTGGTCTGTATGACAGTCCGCTTTCTTGCTTTCCTGGATTTTGCGCAAGTGGGTCACTATGAAATATGATAAGATGTACATATTCATGCGAACATAAATATCTACAAATTTATTTCATTTACGCATATACATACAAAAAAATAATAATCGTTTATTCTTTGTGCCCAAATATTCCCTTGACCATTTGAATGAATGAACCATTGTGTTTGTTTGTTTGTGTGTTCTCTGAAAAAAATATGTATGTAGGCTTTTATTTGTATTTCATTTTCATTTTTAAGTAAAATTGCATTCCTTAAGGCACAAACACCATAGTCGTGATAGTTACAATAGAGATATATTGAATGCTTAGTTTCCATTTGTTTAAAATTTATGCAGCCAATGTCTTCAATGTTATAAACTGTTTGATGAATAATTTTTTCCAGCCATTTTTTCTTCTCTTCCCCCTTAACATATATTTGTGAATTTCTTATATTAGATTTTAAAAACTTGCAAACGCTTTGAAATGAGACTGATCCATCATTCCAGTTAATATGATGATAGTTTTTTGTTAACCAAACTGCTTCTCTCTGTTTTTTGGCTGATAAACATGCGAAATCAAAGGGAGGTTTTATGATGAAATTGAGTTATTCGTTGTTGCTGAAAACTACAGCTAGTTCTTTTGCGATGAAGTCATTTGAATTATTTTTGAAACCTTGCAAGTCTACAAAAACAATATCACCATCCATGTTATTTAATTTATAAGACCTTCCGGACTTGATCTTTTATTGGTATGTATCCTATTACCCGGTCATGAATAAGAACGCAGTAAGCTGATGTTTTTGCTGGAATATTTGTTTTTATGGCGATTGGTCCGGTATTGAGCGTTTCGTTTTGGCGACTGACATCAACTACAATAATTGGAGCGTTATTTTTAAACTCTTGACCTGTTAGAAGAGGTTGGGGTTGTTTCATGTAGTAGCTTTGTTGGAATCTTAGATACATATCATATAGAATCGCATAGCGCTCATTTTTGAATTTTATATTAAGATCTTCATATGGGTAAGAGGTTGAGTTTAAATGTTCTTTTAAGTTAGTAAGATAACAATGAACAAACTTGTTTTCTTGTTGAAAGGCAATCGACACAAAACGAGGGAGTTCTTTATTAGCGGCCAGTTTCACATTCCATATGTGATTGGTCCCCGTATTAAGGTGTGTATTCATATGACAATCCCAACTACGGAATGCCATTGGTATAGCAGCACCATTATTAAGTATTTTGATCATATTCAATTTACTATGATCAGATAATTGAACATGTGGAATTCTCCATGATATTAGTAAAATTGTAAGTTTTGTTTTCTCAGTGGAAACATTCGAGTGTACAAGATCCTCATCGTTCTTATTACGCAAGAGTATCAACTCATGTTTACCATTTAATAAAACTTTATTATAGTCTTCAGCGAATCCTAAAAGAAGTTTGAGTGGTACATAGAAATTAAAATTTCCATTTTGAAGATTTATTTCATCAAGTTTATTCCATCCAGCATTTTGCAACACAACGCTTTCCGTAGGTGATAAAGAAACCAAATTTTTTATGGTACTGGTGGCTCGCAAATATCTTGCTTGATCAATTTCAATACCATTTAGTTCATAGCGAATTTCATCAAAGAGATATGCAACAAAATTGTTTTTCAACTGAAAGTTGGGTGTAGATTTCGATGTTTTTTCATCTACAACAAGTCCTTCCACATATATATAGCTTTCACTGGGTAACACATATAGATCTTGGTTTTGTATTGAAATTCTTATTTCATCGTTGTTGTTAAAAGACTGAAGGTATGGTATGTATGTGTGATAATTCTTTTTGATTATATTTTCGTCAGATATTGGTTTATCTAAAACGTCTATTATTGAACTCATTTTGTTTTCAGTTTAAAGTTCAGTGACTTGAGAAAACTCTTGTTTGCTGCTGTAAGCGATTTTTGACGAACAGATCTTTTCAATTGTTGGTTAGGTTGTAATGTTTGAGGATTAGATGTTGCTGTAGTATTCTTCGATATACTCGTGTTGTATATTATCATTATTTAGTTGTGCTTAAATGTATTCGTATTATTATTTCCTCTCCTCTGAAATTAATTAAGTCGCCGTTTTGATCAACCACGCGAAGAGCTAGTGAACTTATCGCTGGAGTTTACTGGCAAATATATAAGATTTTTGGGAATCTCAACTATTTTATATCCAGCCGGTACATTAATCGGAAATTCATGTAGTGTATGAGCTTTATAATTATTCATATAAGTATTAACCACAACACTGCTTTCAATCCTCAAGAGATTCACCTTAAAGATATTCACTGAAAAATCAGAGTAATATTCTTTGTTTGGCGTTAATATTCTGCTATTGAATCCTAAAAGTCTACCTATTGTATTTTCTTTATTAAAATATATTGGTTCTTTAGAGCTGCTGACTTTAACTTGCATTGTATTGCTATTAGCTTCAATCAAAATTTTGTTTTCTGGTCTATATCGTTTGTATTGTTCTTCTATATAGTCAACTATATCATTTAATTCATAAGATCCGATCGGTATTTCAATTACAAGTTCACCAATATTAAATATATTGTTGTAGACATCCACATTTGGGATACTGTTGTATGAATGAAAATCAGTTAGAGCACATTCATAGGTTCCGTTTAAATCAATAGGAGGAAAATAATTAGCAGATAGCTCTGATGAATTGGAGCTCAGAGTCAATGTTATTGACATTTTGACTGTTTGATTGTAAATAATTGAGGTTAAATACACAGTATGATTTATAAGAATCACTTTCGTATTTATTGTTTATTTATTTATTTTAAACTAAATTAAATATTGATGCCATTGTTGTTGTTGTTGTTTATTTATTGTATTCTTCCATTTACAATATCTCATCTTTGCTTATCCAAGAATTGTGCTCATTACCAAAGCCTAGCCACTTAACAAACACCTTCTGTCCTTTAGTTTTGAGAACCTTTTCAACTAGGTATGTGTTTGGATATCTGGTTTTTGAAAGTTCTTCTTCATAGAATCCACCTTTAATAGGATTACCGCGATAGTCTTCTAATGTATATGTTGTAGGATATGTGTTTTGTACTCTTTTAATTGTAAAGATTTCTGTTGTCCAATTCGGAGTATAATCTTTTTCAAAAATGTTTTTATATTTGCTTATGCTTACATGATCTCCTGCACTAAATTTTGACATTTTATACACCTTTAAATGACTGTATACTGTTTTTAAAAGCGGTTTTTCATTTGTTGAATTTACTTTAATCGGTGACATTTTAATGGTGCGATGAATTTTTCTATTGTATACATCAAGTAAATCTCTATACATATCAATCCAATTATATGAACCATTTAAGCTAAATTCTTTCCACATCATTCCTTTTAATGTTCTATTGAATCGTTCTATTATTGAGGCTTTCATAGTGCATAGTGTTGAATAGTGATTAATATTGTATTTATTATTCTACTGATTGAAATGTTGATTGAAAAATTCTTTACCATCGTCTGTTTGCAAGTTTTTCGGTATTCGTCCCAATTTGAAAATATTCTCCATTGCCTGGGTTGTTTCAAATGCATTCTTTCTTCTCAAAGGTACTGCCCAAGCAAATTTTGCGAATGTATCAATATCAGTTAGCAAAAATTTATAATTTCTATTGTCGAAGGAATAATTTCCCATTTCAACTAAATCAGCTTGTCAAAGATCATCTATTCCTTTCATCACAACTCTACGACTTACAAATCGTTTTCGAGCCTGCTTATGCAATTTATTTACAATATTTCTTTTTGAAGACATCTTATTTTTCCAGTCGCTGTTTTAAGTGTGTTGTGATCTACTTGGTGCACTTTCAGCTATTGATACGAACATGTAATTTTCTATTCTATAAATTTTTTCTCGTAACTCTTCAATTTCCATATGAAAAAGTGATTTATTATCATCCATTTTCTTATTGATATTCTGCAAATGAGCATTAAGATTTTCTAACTGGAAAGCTACTTCTTGTTGCTGTTTTTTGAGTTCAGTTTGCAGAAACAATTAACTGATAACATCGTTTTCCTCCAGAGCGTTTGCAACATTTTTGATTCTCTTGTATTGGACATCAATGTTTTTTTTCGTATCCACAAAGAAGCCCAACAACTTAGGTGAATTTTTGGTTGAAATTACTTCACTTCTATCGTTAATATAATGCCCAAAATTTATCAACGGACATGTTTTATAAAAAAATCTATTTATGTATATAGCTTATACAATTATAATAGCTTCACGTAGTTCTTCAATAATTGAGACAATTTCGTTTTTGTGATTAGTATGGCCTGCAGACTGTGATGTAAGTAGTAGTCTAAGTCGATCTACCAACTCGTTTGGATCATTCCAGTATATATAGTTTGGATTAAGAGGGTTAAACTGCATCAAACCCCTTCCTAAATAATTAGTTTTTGTTACATCTGATGAGCTTTTATGATTTTCTCCTTTGAAAAGTTTTCCAATAATATGTTTGTACTTATGGGCTTTGCTCCCTTTGATTTGACCATCAGACTTATAGTCTCTCATGTGAGCATTAGTAGTAAGTAATATTTTTTTTTATAGATTTCAAGCTCGAATTTGTCATAGTCCTTTGGTGTTTTATGAAACATTAAAGAAAACAGTCCTGGCGTGAGAGCCCATATTTGTCCACCAACCTGTATCTTATCTTGATTTAACTCGATGGTGCTATTACCAAATCTCCATTGATTATTATTGTCTTTATGTGGATCATAGTTAGTATCTATTTCGTTTCTCGATTGTAATAGTGAAAAGTCAGGATAACTTTCTTCATTATTCGAATTTTGTGAGTAAAAGTCATCTTCATCATAATTACTGCTACTTTTACTATTCGATTGTTTAATCATTGATTCTTCAATTAGTTTCTTGGGCGTACTCGTTTCCAATTTTATTGTTGAATTCTGAGGATGAAAACTTTCATTGTCATCAATTCCAGTTTCCTTATCACTCGGTTCTTTTTTAAGCGGTCTAACAACGTATTTAGAGCTATTGATAAATTCTTTTAAAGGTTCTGTGATAGGCTTGAATGTATCTCTTAATTGTTCATGTGTATTTATTTCACCAGTTTTTATATTTCGAAGCTTTTTCTTCAAGATATTTCTTGTAGTCACCAAGTCTTTAAGAATTTGTTCATTCATTTTAGTTATCAGGTCAGTTAAATAGGAAGCAGATCAGTTTATTAGATCAGGTTAACAGATCAGGTATCAGATCAGCTCATCAGGTATCAGATCAGCTTATCAGGTACCAGATCAGCTTATCAGGTCAGCATATCAGGTATCAGATCAGCTTATCAGGTCAGTTTAACAGGTATCAGATCAGCTTATCAGGTATCAGATTAGCTTATCAGGTTAGTTTAACAGGTGTCAGATCAGCTTATCTGATCAGTTACAATAATCACATGTATAAAGTTTGAAGCCAGATAAAATACTGAAGGGTACATTTGATGAACAGTAAATTATTATGATGAAGTAATCAAATGACTTTCTCTAACGACCGTTGTTTAGTTCATTATCATTATTTATCATCAAAAATCCGTATTTTTCCTTCCAACATTCTCTACAAAATTGTTGAAACATTTCAAAGTTCATATCGCTGGCAACGTGAACATCATATACATGTTTCATATATGTCGAATCTTGTTTAAACATAATAATTACATTAGCATTATCTCTTATCAAATGTTTTGGAATCCGCGTGTAAGTTTGACACAAGTAAAATGAATCTACGTTCTTATGACGACCCATACAAAAATATGCACGTATATTGTTTTGCTTTTCACATGCAACATCATCAAAAATCATAATTGAATTGCTTTTAGCTTCACTAGGAGGAGGAACGTACTCGTTATCTGCGAATGTGTAGTATCCCATTCCTTTAATTGGTGAAATTAATTTCTTTAGGTATTCATATTTAGGGTGATATAAAGATTTTGAGTACAAGTAAATATTTTCAAACTTGAGACCATTAGGACTCTCCAGCAAACTAATCATTATGTTAGTTTTTGCACAATTTGAAGGACCAACTATTAATGCTCGAATAGAATGTGGTAACAAGGAACTATGTCTTATTTTTTTACTGTCATTTGAACAAATATCAGCATTACGAACTAATATATTTTTATGTTGTTTTACGAAGCGCATTTTAATAACTACTTGTGAAATTTGCAAACAATATCTTTTATTGTAGATTAAAGTAATATGGTTGTACTTTATAACAAAAGTTTTAGTCTGAAGCACACTATCGTTGGAGAAGGTTTACTAAATAAAGCAATAAATTCTCTGCCTTTTGAATTACATCTTCCTGGATATCAGTACTGTGGACCTGGCACAAGATTACAAAAGCGTTTAAATAGAGGAGATAAAGAAATTAACTTATTGGATGCTGCTTGCAAAAATCACAAATGTTCCTCGATATGTTGAATGAAAATGATGAAATATGGTATAATGGAAGGTGAGGACAAGGACGATGGTCACTTTAAGTCTTGTCCATGGAGCCATCCAGATTGTGAAGAAGGGTTAGATACCTATCGGTACTCCGTATTTTACTTATGAAAAATGATGATAAATCATTTAATTAATTCATATTATGTAATATTTCGATGAAACTAAATAATAAATCACAAAACAAAATAAAACAAATTCTGAATGTTTTTCATTTTATTCTCTTATTTCTCTTAACAATACAACAATTTTTTTTACTTATTAATAGATTTTACTACTTAAATATATATAAAAATTATTACTTAAAAATAGGGATACAATTATTGCATTGCTTCTTCCTCTTCTAGTCTTGAAATTTCCCACAGTAGCATGTAAAGTTCATAATCGGGATTAGTTTCCTCGATTCGAAAATGATACCATGCATATGTACTCATCTTATCACTTCTTATTTTTCTTTTATCGTCTGCATAATTTAACACTACTTTATTTATTTCATTTGTATAAATTTGATGAACTTTTGATTTAAATATTAACATGCCATCATATACAGTAGTAAGCAATTTCTATAAGAAGTTGTGTCGTACTTATCAAGAATGCATTTTTTAATATCATTTTCATACTGCACACTAAAGGGATACATCTTTGATCTCTATCCTACAAACTCCTTTATTATTTTTCCACAATTCTCATCCTTCATCATACCCAACACATTTTTGTTTACTAGAGGGAAACCATATATAATGTTTTTTGGGTAATCAGACGTATCAAACTTATGGACGACGTCAGTTTTTATGTCAGCGTAAAAGTCTTCTGTTTTTACTGTGTAAATGAAAGAGTCAGTATCCATATAATTCAGTGATAAGTTCGACTTGAATATGGGTTGCATGTACCCATAATGGAAATCATACATTTCCCATTTGGAAAGCTCTAATACACAAAATCTTAAATATATAGGTTTATTGTAATAGGTTTTCACTCTATTCATTTCAATCGCTACCATATTCCCAGAAAATATTGACAAACTATGAAAATTAGGTTTAGATATCCAATCTTGAGCTCCTAAATGATTACAGTTTGTCCTATTCCAGTTCGTAATTATTCGTACATCTTTTCTCTTTTCCACATTCTCCATAGTTTTACCATATACTGCATTATTTAGTAATTTGAAGAAACTTTTCTCAAATGCGTTTTTTGCAGTTGCTCTATGTTTGGTGTTTAAGTCTATATAACTTTTCCACCAGGTTGATTGTTTATAAGTGAGAATCCGATGCACTTTTTTTAGAACTAGACCATACCTCAAACATTGTTTGAGAACTCTATAGTGTATGACGTATGTTTGTTTTGTGGAAAAATCTGCAATTAGTTTAGTGTGCTTTATTAATATTTTTATAGGCTAATTGTTCTAACTTAGTTAAAATCTCAGAAAGACATGATGATAAATATTCCTAGGCACAAAGGAAGTCAACATCAGTTTCATTCAACTTACACAGCAGAGCAGAACAGCTGTTTTCGAAAGTCACCACACTTTCATCTTCAGTGCTCATGTGTATATTGTGTTTATCACCACTGTTTAGGTGGCTTAGTTGAATGTGATAACAGTTTTCTATTTACACAAGTTTTATTGTGAAAAACAATCCGAGAACTGTATCAACCTGATGTTAACACTTGTGTGTTATGATACCTGTGTTACCATTTAATTATTTTCTTCATGTCCCATTTTTCTGAATTTTTTGTTCCATTATACATTAAGTCAAACTTTTTTGGTTTGAATTTTATACTTAAAGGAAGTCAACATCAGTTTGCTTTTGTTTGCTGAATTTTTTTGTTTTCCGGACAGAAAGGAAGGTCATTGTGAGAGTCATGCAAATGAGAAGGATAGTCTAAGGTAACTTCATAGACATATCTATCACTTGAACTCTCATCTATGGTCTTAGGATCCAGATTTAGCTCTTCAGCTGATAGCCATCTGAATCCGCCATAAGGTAGATACTCAGACATAGCCCAACCGTAGAGGTTATTTGCGTCTAAATACACAATAAATTCTGAGGGCTTCTCTCTATCGAAATCAGGAAAATATTTGTTGTTAGCCTTTGAATATCGGTAACTGCATTGTACAAGTCCACCACGTATTCCTTTCTTGAAGAAATTGTACTGTGACGAGCCAAAAGTCAAAGTTCGTTTTTGGCGCACATGAATCCTGTAAGTTATTTATTTCTTTGCCATTGCTTCTCCTTATGTATTATTACCTAAACCAACATGGAACATTGAATTATTAATGATGAATTTATTTTTAAAGATAAATAATACTGCATAGTATAGAAATTTAGAATTAAGTTTGAAATATTAGCGGCCGTTATACGGCGCCATCTGACACCAAATCAGAACAATATGGAGTAGAGATTATTTAATGATACAACACTGCTGGCCTCAACAGCTGGTGGGTTATTGATGTATGTGTAAACAAACACCATGATGGTTTATAAATTGAACGACGACACCACATTCTCAAGGGAATAATATAAGACAGTTGATTTGCAAATGAAGGATCAGTGAGTCGCCGGCCGGCAACTTGGAAAGACCTGCTGAGTTATCTTAGAATTTTATTCAATTTAAATCTTCTAGTCGTGCGAAGTAAAAGAGGTCGCTTCTAATTGGGTGAGATAGAATTTTATTCACCAACCCAGTAGAAGAAATTCCTCTGCCGTGACTTACTGTGGGCTTTGTCTTCGCAGACAGGCTAGAACCTTTTTCACCCTGTCGCGTTGACAATAAGTCTTTGAGGCTGACGTCGTCGTGCTGCGATTCCTACGGGACCCTCCAGTACGGTTGGTGCGTCAGAGCAGACGGAGAATATCTAACTTCAGCGGGCTGAGGCTGATGCAGAATCTTATTCGCTCAGTGGCAGCAAGTCGGCGCTTAGATTGTGGACAGCGACCGTGAGTCGGCGCAGAATTTTATTCTCCCACCTCAAGAGCGTCTGCCAAATTCCCCACTAGCATTAATCTAGCGAGGTGTCGGGCGAGAGCGTGTTATTTAAAGAGACCACTCGTGTTGCGTACGGGTGTGTAGCGAAAGGGCGTTGTCGGTGACTTGGTGTCGGAGTCTAATATAATTATAAATGAGATATACAGCTAGGTTAAGAGCACTGTGAATAAATATATTATTGAAGAGAATTGAAGGTGGCTCTGTTCATTCGTCAGAAGAAATATAAATATTTGTAACGGAGCCCCGCGGTTGCGTGATCGTGATTTTCCTCTAATATGCGGCGTCTCAATGGGGAAATTGTGTGTTGCCACCCCATTGAGATGCCGCATATTAGAGGAAAATCACGATCACGCAACCGCTGGACATCTTGGTATACGCAAGACTGGAAACAGAATTGCTCTGCGTTATTATTGGCCGGGGATGTTTCGAAACATTAGCCAGTATGTAAGAAAATGTGAATCCTGTCAAAGACATAAGGTCATGCAGCAACGACCCGCAGGAGAAATGCTCACACATGTCCCAGAGGAACCCTGGGCAACCGTATGCGCAGACTTTGTAGGTCCCCTCCCACGTTCTAAACATGGATGTACGATGCTTCTCGTATTTTTCGCAAATTCACAAAATGGAATGAGCTAATACCGTTAAGAAAAGCCACCTCCGAAGGCTTGATAAAAGCATTTCGGGAACGTATTGTCGCCAGGTATGGTGTCCCTTAAGTACTAATTACCGATAATGGCACACAGTTCACATCACGATTAGTCAAGAAATATCTAAGAGAACTAGGAGTGCACCAACAGTTTACCGCTCTATATATACCCAGAGAAAATCCCACCGAGAGAGCCAATCGTACAATAAAAACTATGATCGTTCAATTTACAGAACAGCAGCATAATAAATGGGACGAATGCCTGCCAGAATTCATGCTCGCAATAAATACCAGTATATCGGAGACAACCGGATACTCACCGGCATTCCTTACACAAGGACGGGAGCCACGACTACCTTAATCCCTCTACGATGAGGTAACTATTGGTACGGGCACCGAAAATCGGCCACCAAATCTTCACGCTCAAGAAATGCAACAAATATTCAATATAGTTCGACGAAACATAGCGAATGCCTCTTTCAACCAACAACGTCATTACAGCCTACGACGCCGACAGTGGAAACCAAAAGTGGGTGATTTGGTACTTATCAGACAACACCCCCTCTCGAAAGCTACCGAAAACTTCGCGGCTAAACTAGCTCCAAAATACGGGGGACCGTTTACAGTCAATGAATTTATCTCCCCGGTTATCGTTGGAGTAAAAAGCCAAGATACCGGAGAAGTGCGAACTGCACACATCAGCGAAATTAAGCCGTATATACTTTAAATAATAATTTTCATTCTATTATTATTTTGTATCTATCACAATACCAGTGTCTCTTTACTAATCCTGCTGTCGTTTTCTCATTTTAACTCCATCTAGACATCGGAACAGCCTACCCACCGAAATAAAAAGAAAAAGAAAAATCGCGATGGAAGAAAAGTTCGAGAAAGCCCGCAAGAAGTTCCGTAAATCCTGGGAACGAGAACAGGCAAAGCAAAGACGCACTATTTTTATAGATGTTGACACCCCCACTACTAGTCGAGGCAGCAGAGGGGCGAGATCACATAATGCCAGACCACGACCAAAGCCCGATACATGTTTCCGTGTGAGTGAGGGGGCCCCAACGCCACGACCAACACGCACCCGTACACCACCCGCTAGCAACAACACCGCTACTGCCTATCCACCCGCCAGAGCTGACGACAGCCATGAATTAACGGCAGAGGAATTCGAGGAGTACCTGCGTGTCCTAGGATTGGAAAGAGCCATGGCGGAAGAGATGCGGCGTACATTCCTGGGCGATCAAGATCAGAGGGTCGATCAATGCCCACGGACCCCGCCTTCACCGTTACCACCACGATCGCCACCGTCTCTGAATTCCGAGGACGAAAATTATCATCCGCCAACACCACCAAGACGCAGGGGCCTAGGTAGTCTGAACTTCGAAGACCGCAGATATCAATACGCCGGATTCCTATGCCATGAGCGGGTGATGAGGGTACGCCTGCTCGTACCTATGGGAAACGATGATTTGCCACCACAACTCGAGCCATTATCGGTGAAAAGTATGCCACTACGGCCCGAGTCGGAAGAGGCTCGATATACCACGACCGCTACGGACTTGCTTACGACCTCCGCTCCAAAATCATCAACACCACCACCACCATCATCAGCATCATCCTCATCATCATCATCATCATCAGCATCATCATCACCATCATCAGCATCATCCGCATCATCATCATCAGTAGCGCCATCAGCATCAGCCCCTTCACCATTGTCATCCCTGGTAGAAGTAGGTTCAGAGCGTCCGGACCACACCGCACCATACCCTTGCCAATTGGGTACTGACCGACAGTCACACATTGAGGAATGGGTCCATGCCCAGTCGTCTCTCCCAGAAACAACACCACAAAATAAGGGGGGAGATGACATCCCTCCGGAGGTCAGAGCCAATGTGGAACAAGCCCTCTAAAAACGCAGACCGAACCAACGCCTAAAGTTTTTAAACGAAGTGGGCGGAGTACGCTACCAAGTCCTCATAAGGCACAATGGGCAATACGAAGTCCACCGATTGACGGAATGAAGCCGGATGCGCCGAGACAAACCGTATGGTATTATTGAATTATTTTCTATTGATTTTTTGTATGTATTAGGTATTGTATACCTCACAATATTTTTTATGAATTCGTTTATTATTACTAATGGAATAAAAGTAGTTTTATTATTTAGTTTTATTATGTTCTTATTTTATAATTGTATTCTTAGGATATGTCGTAATATTTACTATTTTTGATTACCCGAAAAGGAGGGGCAATGTGACGAGCCAAAAGTCTAAGTTCGTTTTTGGTGCACATGAATCCTGTAAGTTATTTATTTCTTTGCCATTGTTTCTCCTTATGTATTATTACCTAAACCAACATGGAACATTGAATTATTAATGATGAATTTATTTTTAAAGATAAATAATACTGCATAGTATAGAAATTTAGAATTAAGTTTGAAATATTAGCGCCCGTTATACGGCGCCATCTGACACCAAATCAGGACAACATGGAGTAGAGATTATTTAATGATACAACACTGCTGGCCTCAACAGCTGGTGGGTTATTGATGTATGTGTAAACAAACACCATGATGGCTTATAAATTGAACGACGACACCACATGCTCAAGGGAATAATATAAGACAGTTGATTTGCAAATGAAGGATCAGTGAGTCGCCGGCCGTCAACTTGGTAAGACCTGCTGAGTTATCTTAGAATTTTATTCAATTTAACTCTTCTAGTCGTGCGAAGTAAAAGAGGTCGCTTCTAATTGGGTGAGATAGAATTTTATTCACCACCCCAGTAGAAGAAATTCCTCTGCCGTGACTTACTGTGGGCTTTGTCTTCGCAGACAGGCTAGAACCTTTTTCACCCTGTCGCGTTGACAATAAGTCTTTGAGGCTGACGTCGTCGTGCTGCGATTCCAACGGGACCCTCCAGTACGGTTGGTGTGTCATAGCAGAGGGAGAATATCTAATTTCGGCGGGCTGAGGCTGATGCAGAATCTTATTCGCTCAGTGGCAGCAAGTCTGCGCTTAGATTGTGGACAGCGACCGTGAGTCGGCGCAGAATTTTATTCTCCCACCTCAAGAGCGTCTGCCAAATTCCCCACTAGCATTAATCTAGCGAGGTGTCGGGCGAGAGCGTGTTATTTAAAGAGACCACTCGTGTTGCGTACGGGTGTGTAGCGAAAGCGCGTTGTCGGTGACTTGGTGTCGGAGTGTAATATAATTATAAATGAGATATACAGCTAGGTTAAGAGCACTGTGAATAAATATATTATTGAAGAGAATTAAAGGTGGCTCTGTTCATTCGTCAGAAGAAATATAAATATTTGTAACGGACCCTGGCAGCCGCGAGTCTGCCCCAGCAATAAAGCAGAATGTGTCGTTACAGTACATATTTATGTCCGTTAAAAGCTCCAGTCCCATATTTGTATACTTTAGCATAGCATCCCACGGTAGTCCTGGTGTAGTATAATATTGACATGGCTGTAGGTGATAGATACTCTTACAAACCTTTCTGAAATTTTCAAATATATCTGCAAGTAAGAGTACATCAGTTTTTAAATAAACTTCCATATAATCTTGCAAGGTTTTGCAGCTGAAAGCGTTCCAAACTTCTTTCGCATGCTCATAGTCCTTAGGCGAACACTCCTTATTATTGAGGTGATTGAAGTAATCTTCCCTTGCTGGAAGCTGACCTAACTTCAATTTTTCAAAAGAATTTAGGAAATCATAAGGAAAAACGCCTTTCCTTCTCACAAGATCAAACTCTTTTTTTATTTTAAATTGTGTTTTAATGATGTGAAAGTCTTGCTCTGAAAGATTATTAGCTAAAGATTCTAAGCCTTCAGGCATAAAACGAATTGTGTCCAAAAATCTAAGTTCAAGGTTGTAGTTGTCGATCATTTTTAAAAATCTAGATAGTGATATGTATAATTCTTTATTGAGCGGAAGGACTTTTATATTGTCAGGTTTTTTACCCAACTCTTTAACAAAAAGATGTAAGTCATAAGATGAATAATTGTGGAAACAGATTGGTATAAATTTTGGAATTTTAAATTGCATATATTATGAGCAGCTCCTCTAAATTTACCACTTATGTGGCAGTGATCTCTCACTCTATCATTGCCTAGATATTTATGACAAATGTGACAATTTATCGCATTTCGAAAATTAAAATTTTCGAAAGGAGATAAATCATCCATTCGGTTCTTGTTTTTCAAATAATCATTGTAAATATTTTCGCAATCGCTAATTATACAAACTACAAATTTTTCGCCTGCATCTTCCCCCGTATATATTTTTAAATTATCAACTTATCATTATGTTTACATTTAATATAATAACTAAAAGCACAAGGAATGTGCTTTTTGCTATACCTACTTTTGTCACTTACTCTAATACTAGTATCCTGCAATACGCATTCAAAATCTGCATATACAACAAATGGTACATCCATCTGTCGTTGATGGTCCTTGAAGCATAATGTTGACTTGTCCTCTGATGGAAGCTCAGACGCAATTTGTCCACATTCCAATTTGTGTTGCTCCATAGTCCTACCATTGTGGCTATATTGCAGACAGCTGTTGCAAAACATCAGTTTTTTTGCAGTGTTTCGTGGTCTGGTATTTTAAAAGTCTGTGGAAGGAAAATAGATATAAATTTGCAATCAATATATTTATATGTGCATTGGTGTGTATGTATATTTCTTGACTTACTTTGATATTTCTTTAATAAAAAAAAGTGATGGTATCCTTCAGCATTTTCTAAAACTAATAAATTTACATGTCTATGTTTTTCTTTCTTGGTGTTGTGGTACGGTCCAACAATTTCATTGCTTTTTTGCTATATCCGAATACATTAACGCTAATATCAGGATTGCGTTCTTCAAATGTCTTAATACTTTTTAATGCTAACGGGAACTTTAGATTTGTAAAATCAATTTCAATCCCGTTTTGCAAATGAATAATATCAGCGCTAATGACTGCAATATTGTATGAGCTGCACCGTTGTCTGTGTTTAATATTAGATGTATCCAGTGCATATATAATGGACCATTTAAAAAAATAAATGTCATTGTTTTCAACATTTATACATGCCATTTTACTTTTTAGTTTCTCTGGCATACTAATCCAACTTGATCCTCTCACCAAAGCTGACTTATTTACTGCAACTTCGAGACGAACAATTCTAATTAGAGTCCAGCCAGAATCCCGCTCTTGAGACTCAGACATTTTGTTGTGGATTTCTTGCAGTTGTTTTGTTATCAATTCCTCAACATCATCTGCAAAGCACAAAAGATTCATTTTCGCTCTATGTGAAATAGTACACAATTCCATATCATCACCAACAATTTTAATATACTCCCCAATGAGAGTAATATTAAACTTAATAATATTATGCACAGCTATACTATTTTGAAGTCTTTCCTTGATGATAGGTCTATTTTCCTTTATAGCATCTTCAAATAACAGACAGTCTTTACTTATTGGAACTCCAAATGTTATAATATTATTTTTAAAAGCACTATTTGTTATATAATATTTGCATTCATTTAAAGCTTGAGAGAGTAAATAATCCGCAGAATTTTAGATATCCATTTCTACTTCATCATTTTGTGTATTTGCCTGATCATGTGGAATAACTTGACTTATATCCATGTCTTGAGGAGGATTCTCTATGGGCAAATAGCTTGGGTAATAATTAGGCATATTATTTTGCTGCAACTGTATAGGTACTCTATATTCAATGGGATATGGAATTTCCATAGGTGCTGTGAATTGGTTGGTTGACACTGGATACGGATACAAAGGATACGCTGGAACCTGCACTGGATACTGATACTGCACTGGATAATGGTACTGCACGGGATACTGATACTGCACTGGATACTGATACTGCATGGTATACTAATATAGCAAATTGTTGTGGACCATTGGGTTATGGGGTTGTATGGAATGATATACATCTTGGGGTTCTACGGACTGCTGCACATTTTGGGGTTGTACGGACTGCTGCCCACCTTGGGGTTGAACATGACTTTTGCAATGTTCTAAATAGCACTTTTGATATCTGTATTGCTTATTACAGATATTACAACGAAAAACTGAAGAACTCATATTTTTTATATATTTTTTATATATATTTATTCAAATGCACTTATATACTGTTTTAAGTATGTGACATTAAAAAATTTATATCTTTTAAAACACAAGGAGTTTTGAAGCATTCACAACTTATTGGTTTTAGATACAGAAATGTACTGACTTTAGTACTAACAAAGTTGATTTATATTAATTCGCGAAAATGTTTAGTAGGGTCTAGTACGCTACATTTCAACAAAGTAGTTTTCAGTATTTGTGTAGTTAGTAACTTGTAGCTACAAAAATCGTTGGTTGCAAAATTTTAATAAAGTAGTTTTAGAAGTACAGCGGGTATATGAGATGGAACTTATGCATGCCTCTACAATCCAAAATGTTTAAGGGAATGAAACTGCTACGTAGATTATATTTATGTAAACAAACATACGTAGACATGCTTATGCATGTAGAGACGTTCCAAAATTTTGTGGCAAAAGAAACTGCTACGTAGACAATATTTATGTAAGTAAAAATTTTGATAAGTGATATCTACAGAGTACAGAGACATGCTTGTTACAAAGTTTTGAACGGAATGTGATATATACAGAGTACAGGGACATGCTTATGCATGCCTCTACGATGCAAAATGTTTACGGGAATGAAACTGCTACGTAGACCATAGTTATGTAAACAAACATTTTGATAAGTGATATATATATATATATATATATATATATATATATATATATAGATTATAGGGACATGTTTATGCATGCCTCTACGACACAAAATGTTTACGGGAATGAAACTGCTAAGTGGACAATATTTATGTAAACAAAAATTTTGATTAGTGATATATATAGAGTATAGGGACATGCTTATGCATGCCTCTACGATACAAAATGTTTACGGGAATGAAACTGCTAAGTGGACAATATTTATATAAATGACAAACCACAAAAGTTTTGTAGCTAAACAAATTTTCAAACGCAGGATTATTAAAATTTTAAGTTCAGCTTTTATTTGTAAAATGAAGCCCTTCTGGTACACACCATTGTATCGCAAACTTCAGCGTCACCATTTGAAGGAATATCTAAGAAAAGCCAGACAGGAAGAGTTCGAGAAACATCTTGAAAGAGATGAGGAACTTTTGTTAGAGCTGTCATCGCAGCCAACATCTGCACCTGAGATATCAAATCCTTCGAATACAGAATACGATGATATGCTAACAGGCGATGAGGATCACTTTTTAGCGGTGTCTTCGCAGCCAACTACAACAGACCATCGAAGAGAGGTAGCAATCAAACCTCAAATAGAAATATTGAGTGTTGGAATACTACCAAAAATAGATATACCTCTATTTCTTGCGATGTGTTGAGACGATCAATTGTTGTTAGAAGCAGCGGATGTAGTAGAGGCAAATTTAAATTGAGATATAAATAAAAATATATACATAATTTGATTAATATTACATATTAATAAAAATTAAAACAATGCATATGTTTAAACAATGGTTCATTGATTCAAATGGTCAAGGGAATATTTGGGCACATAGAATAAACGATTATTATTTGTTTGTATGTATATGCGTAAATGAAATAAATTTGTAGATATTTATGTACGCATGAATATGTACATCTTATCATATTTTATAGTGACCCACTTGCGCAAAATCCAGGAAAGCAAGAAAGCGGACTGTCATACAGACCAATCGTCACACACACAGCCTGTCTGACAGGCAGACATTCCAATCGCCACTCAGAACACAAAAACATACACTTAAACATAGCATAAATATTTATATTCTACAAAATACAGAAATCGCACCACCATCCAGATCCCCAAATAAAATCCATCGATGATCGTCATGTATAAAATAAACAAAATATCAGTTTCAATATTTATGCAATAGTAAAATTTTTTTCACAACGTCTTCAAGATCAGAATAATCAAATTATTCCCCAGACTCAAGCATTGCAAACAAAAAAGAAATAACTGAATTGCTGGAAAAATTATCTTAAGTAAACACACACCAAAATTAAAAACAAATAAAAAATAAAAGAAGGAATCTCACTCCAGCAAGAAGAAACGGACCACAAATATTAAGGCCATCCATATATAACTACAACACTTTTGAAATTGTGTAATTCCTAAAAAAATTTTCTAATGTTTCTAAAAATTTCTTATTTTCTATTAGGCTATAGCACACATAGACAGACAGAATTCCTACGCTCACATATGGACAGACACAAATTCCCACGCTCACATACCGACGGACATGTATTCCCAAGGTCACATATGGACAGACACAAATTCCCACGCTCACATACCGACGGACATGTATTCCCAAGGTCACATATTGACAGACACAAATTCCCACGCTCACATCCGACGTCCATGTATTCCCAAGGTCACATATGGACAGACACGAATTCCCACGCTCACATACCGACGGACATGTATTCCCAAGGTCACATATGGACAGACACAAACTCCCACCCTCACATACCGACGGACATGTATTCCCAAGGTGACATATGGACAGACACAAATTCCCACGCCTACCCCAACGTTATAAAAAGAACAACAACAATGTGAACAACCCTATTTAACCGTGGGAAAATACACACACACAAACATTAAAGTATCAAATTACTAAAAAAACCAATTAACATAAATTTGGCAATTAAAATTTAAAAATTTTAAATTTAATTGCTGAAATTTGAGAATTTTAATAGGTCTCGCACATACAGTATCCTACTACTCAACTCTATTCTAAAACCAATATGGTCCTACGGTATCCAGTTATGGGGCACTGCCTCGGCATCAAATGTAGAGAAAATTCAAAGGCAACAAAATAAAATACTCCGTACGATTACATCAGCCCCCTGGTATATCAGAAGATCTAGATGTTCCGATGGTTAAGACTGTGCTCTCGAAACATGTGACAAGATACATAAAAAAAACTTGATTTGCACCCAAATCCCCTAGCCTGCAACATCATTAACTTTAGAGGCCACACTCGGCTGAGAAGGAGCGACATTCTTGCTCTCAACCGAAAACAAGAGACGTAAGAAAACCTAACAACCAACCGCAGAAACAAATATTTTTGTCTGGCATTGGCTGGATATAAAAATTATAATTTTAGAGTTGATTACTTATTGTTAGTTCAATTTTATTGAAGATAAAATAAATAATATATATATATATATATATATATATATATATAAATATATATATATATATATATATATATATATATGCATACATATATATATATATATATATATATATATATATATATAAATATATACATATATATATATATATATATATATATATATAGATATATATATATATATATATATATATATATATATATACATATATATATATATATATATATATATATATATATAGGTTCCGCCAAAAAACTTTTTTTTTTATATGCTATAAAAAAACTACTGAATATTTTCTCAAATTTCTTTTTTTATTTGAAAGTACAACCCCTCCGGTTAATAATGGAAAATAATTTCATACAAATGGCTGCCTCGGCTGGCCATGCAGTAGCCTACACAATCGGTCCAATTTTTAAGCACATTACCGATTGTGTGCAGCTGTATTTCACCAATGGCTTCACGAATATTGTCCTTTGAAGCGTCAATTGTCTCTGGCTTGTCGGCGTAACACTTATATTTGACGGCACCCCACAAATAATAGTCTAACGGTGTCAAATCGCAGCTCCACGGTGGCCAAACGGCATCAGCTCTGCGGCTGATAATGCGATCTTCAAAAACAGGGCGCAAAACATCGAGTGTAGCCATTGACTGCAACGGCCACTCCTGGCTCATTTTCGAAGACAAATTGCCCAATTATGCCTCTGGACCAAAATCCGCACCAAACAGTGACTCGTCAAATGTCAAATCAGACATGAGCTAAGTGTTACCATTCACTAGTTGAAAAAAAAACGTTAGATTGTGGACCCTATATATAAATATATATATATATATATATATATATAAATATTTATATATATATATATATATATATATATATATATATATGTAGGTATGCATATATATATATATATATATATATATATATATATATATATACATATATATATATATATATATATATATATATACATATATATATATATATATATATATATATATATACATATATATATATATATATATATATATATATATATATATACATATATATACATATATACTAGAGTAACCTTGCCTGCGTTGTTGCACAATACAATAACATACGATTATTCCTTTGTATTAAAAATTAAATTTTCTAGAAAGAAGAGACATTTTCTTTGAAAAGAAGTGCAAAATATAATAACTTTTTTAAAGTGAGAACATCAAAAGAAAAATTTATTGCATAGCTTGGTGGTGAACGATATTTTTAGTATTGCCATTTTGACAAAAAATTAATAAAGACGACGCACATTGGTTGAAAAGTGGCAAGAATTCATTTTTTTCATGTGCGCCGATTTGGATATTTTTTGGTATTTTGTTGTCAGATATCTGAACATTATGATTCCAAAATATTAATCATAATTGCATGCTTGTTTAAAATAGCATACAAATTTACTCTGTATTCAATCTGTCGGTACAGTCACAAAAAACTTATCGTTTGACTTTGTTGTATATTTTCGCAAATTACAATTGCCATAGATGAGATTTGTATTAAAAAAATTTAGAAAATAGTCATATAAAAAATTTCGTAGAACAAAATATAAACAACATCAAAATTTTAATGTTCATCAACTTCAGTGGACTGCATCTCTTTAGCGCTGTGGAGGGCTGTTTAACAAAATACATCAAATTACAGCTTGAGGTTTCAGCTTAAAGTTAAAATAAAATTCAGCTACTCCCACCTGCTCCAAGAAAAACAATAAAAACTACATGAATTTTCGCTCATGCTTGTTGTTGGTGCAATAGCTATTTACTGTTTAAAATTTTACATACTATGTGATATACATACATACTAGTCAATAGTGCTAATTGTTATTGAATTGTTGATAACAATAACAACTACATATTATGTCTTGCTCTTTTTATTGCACTTTTACGTTAGAGCTTAATAAGTAATACCTTAAGTACAATAATAAACAGTTTCTGATTTATACATATATCTGGAATAAAGACTATAGATTACAGCATTCGCGAAGAATTGGACGTATAGCCATTAATGAAGACGTAATGCATAATATTATATTGCCTTCAGAACCATTTATAAATACATAGATTTCGCTTAAGGCTGCAAATCAAAAAATTGGAGTACGATAAGGATGTCAAAAAATTATTAAAAGACTATGATATTTATTTATGTTTTTTCTATTTGTTTTTTGTATGGAAGATGGGCGTAAGAGTGGGTAGATCAGGTATATATTTATTTATATATTTTAGTTTGCGTAATATAAGCCTATGGGTCAATAAAATATATATTACATAGTGTTGATAATTATCAACCTAAGTAAGTAAGTAAGGTTATAACCTAAGTAAATTCATGTATAGTTTAATGTTACTAATAATGATTAATTCAATATAATAAAATCTTAATACTAATACTATCTATCATTCTATACCCTAACACCTCAGCAATTAATGATCAGTATTTCAAATGAAACACTATACAAAGGAATATGTAGTTAAGTTAAATAGATATAAATATCGTCCGAGTTAGTGAGAAGTTAGCATGAAGTGAGATAATACAAAGCGAGATAGAAAAGGCAACGCCCGCTGAGGAAAAGAAAAAAATCGTTTAAGTTTGAGCTTATAAACATTATTAGACTGTGAGAAAGCACGAAACTTCAAAGGCAGGCTATTCCAGCAACGAGAAATCCTAATGAGATATAAATTAGAGAAATAGGATTTAAAAATACATGGTATAACAATATTTGGGTTTCTAGTTCGCGGAGAAAAATTAAATGACTTAAAAAGTATCTTAGGCTTGCCACTTTTAATAATCTTGTGAAAGAAACAGAAGTTGCACCATTTCACAAAATTATCAAAAGAGCAGCCTAAAAAGCTATTCACATAAGCCGAGATATGGTCTCTTCTCCGGACTTTATAGACAAATCTGACACAAGCGTTTAGCAACCTGCGTAATCTTGTCATTATCAACCCACTCACTGAGATAACCTCGAAACCATAGAGTAATTGTGAAATGAGGAGAGCATGCGCCACCTTTTTACGAGCATAAAACGATAAGGAGATATTTGAACAATATATTTTATGCAGGGCACCCCGAATCCTACCCGAGAGCATATCCAAATGGGGTCCAAAGAACAATTTGTTATCAAGGATAATACCCAAGCATTTATGGTGGTCAACAAATTGAACCATAATACCATCTGTATTGATATTAATAAAGAATCGGGAAGTGGGTCCAAACATTAGAGCTTTAGTTTTAGAAGAGTTAATAGATAATTTATTGTGTAAAGTCCAGTGTGTCCCGCTACTAAGACAGGAATTAATCTCAGCCTCAAAAATATCAATAGAATTATGTCAGCACTAAATAGAAGTACAACATCATCTGCAAACAAGAAGGGGGAACAGCTAGACGAGATAGCAGCGTCTGGTAAGTCGATTACATAAAAAATAAAAAGTAAGTGCCCTAAAACCTATCCTTGGGGTACACCAGAGTGAAGCGGTTTTGTGGAAGACTGCGTCCCATTTGTAATGACAAACTGGGATCTATTACTTAAATAAGACAAGACAAGTCTACAAGCCATGCTATCGTAAAGTCAATAGTATTAAAGGCCTTTGACAGATCAAGAGAAATTAGAACACTCATTTTGTCCTCATTTACATTGCGTCTGATTTTATCAGTCAGGCTGAGAAGGAGAAAGCATATAGAGTTTTCGACACTTTTTGCAATACCGTCTCCATCAACTGATCCTTAATTACATGCTCCAACACTTTAGATAAGACAGGAAGTATCGAAATGGGTTTTAGGTTATCCGATGAAGATATATTGTTTACTTTGGTATGGGAGTAACTCGTGCCACTTTCCATGCTGAAGGAAAGGTAGATGTCGTTGAAATGGAATGTACTAGTTTTACAAGAATATTCGAAACCAAGGGAGAGATTAGCTTCAAAAACTTTATGGGTATGCCTTCAATACCAATTTAATTAGACTTAATTTTATGCTTCAGATGTGTTTGATGCCATCACTGACAGAGATCATAATTGGTTTCACACAAGGACTTGTCTATCTGCAGAGCCAAGTAGAAGATGATTTGGTGTTAATGCGTCGTCTTCAGCTGAGTCAAGGGCCACAAATGTTAGAGGACGGGAATTTATCATGAACTTGATATCACACAAGGCACTTTTCAAGGACTCGTCATTAAATTTATAAGCAGGACATATGGCGTAAAGTACTGTTTTCATTGTACGTACCAGTCTTTCCCACGCACCACCGATATGTGGGGCCGCAGCACACTGGGGCGCGCCCATACGAGGTTGTGTTCAAAACTAAATTTTGAAATTTAAAAAAAATAACTTTGCTGGAGTAATCGGTACAAATTATCACATCCCTGGTAAAAAATTTATGCGCTAACTCCTATCATCTGTTAAGTACGTCAACTCAAAGTTAGCTGATTTGTGGAAAATAAAACGTGTTTTATAACATACGCCAGACAAAGGAGGATTTTCAAATATTCATTTCTGCCATTTAAAGATAAAATTCTTTAAAGTGAACTATGTCGTCTATCAATCAAGGTATGATAATTGTTTTATATATATTGTTTGATAAATAAGTTGATTGGTTTTTTATCTATGACTTGTAACTTTTGGTAGTGTTAATATTTTTGAAGTGATTTTTTGAAACTAATTTTTATTCAAAATGCGCAAATATATATTTTTATATAATTTTGCTATAAAAAGGGAAGGTTTTGTATATTACTAAACTGGGAAGGACAGTAACATAATTTTGCGCATTTAAAAAAAAAATATTTTTTTGCGTATACGGAGGTTCGTTTGGTTCTATGGAATGTAATAAAAATATAATAAAATCAAAATAAGACTATTTTGTCATTGTTATTTTACCAGACAAATTTTTATTATATCAGCGCAAATCAGCTTAAGGACTAGTGGACGGCGCCATGACGCGAAAAAGGTCTTATATATTGTTAATCCTAGCACAGCTGAAGAAGATCAACCTGGCTGTCGTATGTTAACTAATGAACAAGCCTTGTCTTTAATTATGGAGGAACAATTGAGAAGGCGCCAGTATAATATAATAAGGAATTATGCAAAAGACATTTTATAAAAACGTTCGAAAAGCTAAAAAACAATGTTTGAGGTTCCACTCCAATCGCTTTTAGACCACACAGCTAGTCGTATTATGCAAGTTCAAAAAGATCTCCTTATTAGCACATAAAGTAATAAATTAATCTTAATATCAAAATGGGGATTTGACGGTAGTTCTAGTCATAATCAATACATGCAACGGTTTGTATCCGATACAAGTGATGACAAGTATATGTTTATGTCACCCTTAGTTCATTTAAGATGAATTACTTAAAATGAACACGGCAAAACAGTTGTATTGTGGCAAAATCCTCGACCTTCATATCCTCGTTATTGTAGGCCTATTAGATTGCTTTCCAAGGAAGAAAAATTTAACATTGATTCACAGATTAATAGTTTAAAGAACACCAAAATTGTACTAGGTAATAAGGAGTGTACCATCTTGCATACACCTCTTTTTTTCAAAATAGTTATATGTCTTCTGCAATAACTGGTATTGATCTAACATAAATTTAAAAAATTTTATTTTATCCTACAAATATTATCTTGCGGATTCAAAGGAAATAAAAAGAAATTCAAGAAGTTCTGCCTTGATACAGCGGAATTAAACGTCGATCTTTATCCCTGGCACCCCATGGAAATAACAGTGCACAAAATTAAGATCCATGGATATGGAATAACATCAAATTTTCTGCTGCCAATTGCACAATGAAGTGAAGAAGCTCAAAAATCAAGAAACAAGGACTGTCAGATATATCGTAAATGTTTTAGCCGAAAAATTTAAAAGCAGGCTATCCTTGAAGATGTGTTTCCTTGTTTAACCAGCTTAATGTCTTTAGAATCAATTAAAAGAAAATCTCTGGATACAGGAGTTCGAGCGATGCTTTTGGAGGAGTATTTAGTACATATAGAAGCTGAATCAGATGCATCTGAATACTAAAATATTTAATTTTTTTAATAAAGTTAAAAATATAATTGAAATTTGGTATAATTATTTTTATTGTAAGTGTTTTATAGCAATTATCGATCCTTTAGAGTTTTGAGCAGAAACTTGTATGGACAGGCCCCAGTGTGCGCAGGGGGGTTAAACCTCCACTTGATTTCGTGATGTTTTGTGAAGACCTGGTGTAAATCAATGTTCAAGCTTACTTCCAGCAGGCAGCTTCTTATTATTTTTGAGACACCAAATTTCTTCGGCAAATTCGCTGGCTTGAGCATATTTCAGCAAAATGTTCTTAGCTTTTTGTATGTGCTCGAAACACATGCGCTGCGGTTTTTCATCTCGAATTTTGGACATAAATTTCTCTATGTAAAGCTTTAATTGAGAAAGAGCCATGTACAGCCGCTTCCAGGACGAAAAACATTTTATATTGATTGTGAAACCAATATTATCGATATGACTAGATGATTTCGTACCTCTTCATTATTGGCAGCGTTGAGTTCTGGACATTTGGGCTACGTATGCCTTTCATATTTTAGAAGTGCAGGACCGTTGAGCCACATATCATCGTCGGAATTATACATTTTTGTTGCTCGGTCTACAGGGTTTAAATTTCACGCTACCCAAAATCCATTGCGTCACATTAGTAGTTTCTAAAATTTCGCCAGCTCTATACATAAAGAATGCTTTAAAATTTTTAAGATCCGTTGAGAGCCATTTTAAGACAGTTTTCGAATCGGACCACAAGAAAATTTCTTCGCAGCTGAGACGTGTAGCGCTTCGAATTTTTTACGCTAGTCTTGAACCAATTAAAGCAGCTTGAAGCTCTAACCTAGAGATCCATATTGGCTTTAAGGGAGTAACTTTCGATTTAGCAGCTACAATTCGCACTTCCACTTGGTCATTATAATGGATTCTGAAATAGTTTACTGCAGCATATGCTTCAGTAAAAAGCCTTCGCCTCTTCTTTGGTATCTACACTGTCAATAAAATCGTCTATGTAGTGGTAGTATTGAATTGCTTTAACAGCTCGTGGATATTGGTCACGAAATTCATCTGCATTCTTATTTCGAATATAATGGGCTATACAGGGTGAGCAGCTTATACCAAATATTAGGGCCTTCAGTACGTATTCGCATGGCTTATTGCTGTTGTCATTTTCGAACCACAAAAACCGTTAAGCATTCATGTTCTCGTCTCTAACGTTAATTCGATGAAACATTTCTGCTATATCGCCACATATGGCAATTTGATCCACACGAAATTCATGAAATCAGGGCCACAAATAATAAAGTCATTTAAACACTTCTTATGTGACTTGGCTGCTGCATCCCAGACCAGACGGACTTTTCCAGGTTTATTCGGATTAAGGGCAACAAATATTGGTAGATACTATGTACGGCCCTCATACGATGACCTTTCTGCTTCTTGCACCTTTCTAGGGTATTCTTTAGAAACTAGTTTGTCTATTTTCACTTGCATACTTGGGCGTAGTTGCGGATCCTTGACAAACTTCTTTTGGAGACACTTTAGGCGATGGCTTGCAACTTGATAGCTCTCGGGCAACATGGGGGCATAATTTTTCCACAGTAGACCAACTTCGTATTACTGATTCTTTTTGATGGCTGTAGTTTCAAGTATTTTCAATGCTCTGTTGTTGTCGGGCGAAAAAATGTAAGTTAAAATATTCCTTGACCTCATCGACCCTATATCGATTTTAGCACTCATAAGTATGGATGTTCAAGGACGAAGCCAGGCATTGATCGGAGCCAATACCCTAAAGGGCCCATCCCAATCGAGTTTTTGATGCAATGAGCTGATCTCGACCTGCTTCCCTTATCTTCAACGGAACTGCAACTCTCCAGTTATTAAGTACATGAGCTTAGCGTTACTGTATGTACCTTCGAGGTCATCAAAATTAATTGACTGTATGGGTAGGCTAATACTGCTCACAGTGCGAACATCATGAAGTGTAAATCTACTATCGTAGTTGGTACCGGATACCTCAATATTAATTTTTACGGAATTGTTTTCGCATCGTGTAGTATTAGCGGTCCATCGTAGCTCCAGAGGTTCTGTAAAGATGTTATTAAAAATAATTTGATGTCATATTTTGGCGTGCGACTTTAGTTATTATACAATCGCTCCAGTGTCTATTTTAATTTCTATTTGGGAAAATCTTCTCCTTTTATTTCAGCTTTGAGAAGAAAGATTAACCCCCTTAACTATAATACATAAATATTACTTACATTTAGTTTCTTATAATTACCTAAAATTAGTTCGACGGGGAAACAAAATAAATCTGTTTCCTACAGACGAAATATGAGGCGAGCATTAGGCATACAAAAGTCAAACAAACAATGTGTGTTTGACGTCACAACACTGGCTGTATACTAGTGCAGCGGCACGAGGTGTCAAGTGGCGTCTGTTGTCTTTATGTATTTTACTTGATGTGACATTTGAGATCTTTTTTTAATTTATAGTCATGCCTTGCAAATAGTGCATTCATGCACTATTTACAAATAATTGTGAATATATATATATATATATATATATATATATGTATATATATATATATGTATTATAAAAGTTTTATTTTAATTATGATATAACTTAAGTCTATTTTTATGAACTATTTGTTCTTTGTTTGTTTTCTTGTCAACTATAGTTACATTATTTCTTAATTTTATATGGTCCTTTATATTGGTTATCTAGTTTATGTCCTATTTCGTTTCTAATGAAAACTAAATCTCCTATATTTAATTTGTAATCTACTATATCCTTACCATAACTTAGTTTCTGCTTAATTTCATTCTTATTAAGTAATAGTTGGGCCCTTTTATATGCTACTTCTAATCTAAATTTAGCTTGTTTTGCGTAGTCATCTATATTATACAGTGGTGAAATTCTATCTACTTCGGAGAATTGTTGAAAATTATTTGGAATTTTTTAAAAGACTAATTCGTATGGACAATATTTATGTGTTGTTGATGGTGTTGTATTAAAACAGTACGTAAAATACGTAAACCATTCATCCCAATCGGATTCATTGAAGGTTCTATGACTTCTTTCTATTGTACCTAATGTTTGATGATAGTAAGCTGTTGAAGCTAGTTTTTCATTAATTTACAGATTTCCGTTAGTATAGAATTTTATATTCAGTTTCCATGTCCGAAATGAACGTCTTCATTGGACCATAGATTAGTATGAAATATTTAAATATTGCTTTTGCAATTGTTTTAGCGCTTTTGTATTGTATAGGTATTGTTACGAAGTATTTAGTTAAATCACAAATCATTGTGATAGCATATTCATTTCCTTGTATTGATTTTGGAAGCGTCCTTATTATGTCTACATACCCCGTGTCGAAAGCTTTGTTAGGTTTTCTGTAGTAGTCATTGAACCTTTTGTATGCTTAGTTGCCTTAGATAATTGGAATTTATGACATAATGTAACGTATTTTGTTATGTCTCTTGACATATTTCTCCAATATTAATATCTTCGTATTTTTTCTAATGTTCTAAATATTCCGCAATATCCACCTTCTACTGGACTATCATGGTATTTCAGCAAAATTTCAAGAACTGACTTGGCATTCTTATTATCAATTCGGGTCACCTCATTTAGTAGCTTTACTTTAATTTTATTCAATATTTTATTGCCCATATTTTTAAATTCATTAATAGAGATAAATTCGAAAATTTTCTCGTTAGGTGCCACTTGTATTTTACATATATTATGTTTACCGGCTACATATTCGAGCCTAGAGAAAATTGTTCTAGATCAAAGTTCTCCTTATTAAACAAATCATTTATTTATGTATATGTTACTATAAATTTTCCTCGTTTAATGTAACATTTTCCGGGGGAAATCTTTAGTTTATAATATTTTCTGACGTCAGTGTTTTTTAAAGGTACATATATACTGGGCTCATTATCATTTTCATTATTTTTAACAAATTTATGCTGATTTAATGTTTTACATTTTTCTTTCTTATGTGTCATTGATCTAGTCGTGACTTTTAATATTGAAGATATTTTATTGTTCATGTCTTTAAGTTCTGATATGGTAATTCTTGATAGAACTTCGGCAACATAGTTATCTTTTCCCCTAAGATATTCTACTGTAAAGCCATATACTTCTAAGTCAAGTTTAATACGTTTTAATTTGGAGATTGGGTTTTTCATTGAAAACAATTATGAAAGTGGTCTATGATCAGTACGTACAAGAAAGTGTCAATTCTTGTTCAATGGTGGATTTATTGCTTTCTCCTTTTGTGAATGAGTTTGATGCATACGCAATAGGTATGTTTACCTTCTTATTCCTGTGTTAATACAACACCACAGGCATGTTTGTTTGCATCTGTTGTTATACAGAATTGTTTTATGAAATCAGGATATTGGAGCAATGTTGGACTCATTAATGCCTTTTTTAGATATTTGAACGAATCATCATTTCGTTCGAACTTTACACCTCTTTTGGACAATCTTGTCAGATGTCTTGAATACTCTGAAAATTTTTTTGTAAACCTTCGATAGTAATTGCAAAATGCTACAAATATTTTTGCGCTATGGGCATCTTTTGGCGTTGGGTATTTTTCTATTATCGAATATTTACTATCATCTAGGAGAATTCCTTTGTCTGTGCATTTATGACCAAGGTAAGTGACTTCTGTCATCAAAAATGAACATTTTTCTGGATGTAATTTAACCTTTAATTAGGCGCATTAAGAAAATCACACAATTAATCGCATGGGGTCTCACATGCGATTATTGCAAGTGTTGGATTACAAAAAAATAAAAATCAGTATGGTTTGTTAAATTTTCAGAGATATTTATATTAATAATGTATAAAAAAACAAAAACATAAAATTTTTTCATTTAAAAACATAAATTAAATTCAGTACTGGTTTCTTACAACTATTTTAACAGTTATTTGTAAAAGAAATCAGTCAGACTCATCATCAGGTTGTGATGTTCTGCATCCAGCGCAGAACATGAAAACATGTTGCTGACAAATAAATTTACCACATTTATTACATTTGGTTGAAACTTTTTTGTCGATTTTCCTTGGGCACAAAGAACAGCGCCCACGCTTTGATGTTGAATGATATACCTCGTCCTGTATATCTTGAACCTCGCGAATACGTTTTTTTGCTTTGCTTAATACAGCGCGCTGCTGAATTCTGCGTTTCTGGTGCTCTTGAACAAGCTCTGTTGCCAATTTTTTCAAAAAAATTTTTCTTACGTGTGTGTCACTCTTTTCATTATTTGAACGGTGAATGACTAAAGCATTGATACCGGATACATTAACAAGATGAAAAAATAAAGTTAGCGGCCATCGTTTTGTTCTTCTTCCAACATTATAAGTCGCTCAAAGTGTGTCATTACAGTCAACACCGCCTTTTGTGGCATTGTAAAATGTCACAATTTCAGGTTTTTTAGAACTACCTGTTGTTTCATCAATAGCATTATCATTGTGCATTGTTGAAAGTAGAACTACCGCTTTTTTTTGCTTAGGAACGTAAGAAACCATCACCATACCTTTATAAAATCCAAAAAGTGAGGACAATTGCTCTCTAGTTTTATTTGGCAAGAATTCAATTGGGATCTCAGGTTTCCTTTTATTTATGTACCAACCAGACTGAGTTTGTATTCACCTGTAAGTAGATCTTGTGCAAGTTTTGCGCTGGTATACCAATTGTCAGTGGTAATATTACGGCCACTACGTTTTATGGGTTCGACTAAATGTTTTACTATTTCATGTGGGGAGTTGGATACTTGATACTCTCCATCTGGTTGCTTTCCAGAGTAAACCTCAAACGTACATAAGTAGTTCGTCTTTGAGTCAACCATGGCCTGAACTTTTATTCCGTATTTGTTCGGTTTATTGGGCTTGTATACTCTCCCTTTGAAACGACCACGAAATCCTACCAACCGCTCGTCAATAGTCAAATTCTCACCTGGAGAATAAGGTGCCAAAAAATTGGTTTCCAAAATTTGGCACAAGTTTCTAATTGGAGCTAAATTATCAAATTGTTTTCTCTCCTCTCGGTCCGAGGTATTATCAAACCGCAAACATCTTAACAAAAATAGAAAACGTTTGTAAGTCATTGCCAACCAAAATATTTCAACTCCGGATCCATCTGAAGCCCACAAATCAATAAAATTTAAGTGGGAAGCTCTTAGTACGCCAGCCATTATCAACAAGCCCAGGAATGCGGTAATCTCTGTAATATCAGTCGAAAGAGCATCTCTATCTCGTTGAAACTTATCCCTTATTTTTTCGATGTAGAGGTTGGTGTTCATGACCAAAAGCTCGGTTACATTTTTATCAAAAAATAATTGGAAACATACGGTGCAAGATTTTGCATTTTTTGCAAACCGTTTGAATCCTGGTAAATGAATCACAATATTATGCGCACGTGTTCTTACAGATGTTGATGATGGAAGTTTAGACCAATTAAATTTTTGGCTATTTCTTTGCGTATGTCTGGATAAAAAATAGTTGTTATCTGATAATTCAGGAACAATGACATGCCCTTCTGTAATGTCTTCTATTTCACTCTCCGAATCTTGTGACATAACCTCCTCTATGTCACTAACAACCTCATTTTCTGAATCAGAACCAGCAACATCCAACTGATCATCGCACACTTCTTCTATCCATTGTAGTATCTGTTTTTCTGAAGCCATATTCAAAACTGAACACAAAAAAGTGGGCAAAATATAATTATTGTTACGCAAATACTTGAAGAAACAAATAAAAAGGGTAAATAAAATCACAAAAATAAATACTTACCACGATTAAGAAAAGTTACACTATTAGTCGCATGGGGTCAACATGTATTAGTAAAGCGACACGTGTGTACGTGTTAGCGATCTAATTGCAACTAATGTACGTTCTCTTTTTAAATGTATGAAGCTATAGAAAAAACAAGTTCGCTCCGAACATTTTAACGTATAAATTTTTCAATTTTAATTTCTCTTGACCCCATGCGCCTAATTAAAGGTTAAGATTGTGTTCTCTGCAAATTTAAAAAACGTGTTTTAGATTTGAAAGCATGTGGTTTTCTGAACATCTTAACACTACTAAATCGTCCATATAGAGAAAAGCTTCATCTGGCTTTAATCTACTGAAGGCAATTGTCGTCATTCTTTGAAAAGTATTCGGTGCTATTTTTAATCCATATGGTAATCTTGTAAATCTGTATGACCCATTGTTTGTTGAAAATGACGTAAAGACTCTTGAATTTTTGTCTAATCCAATTTGATGAAAACCAGACATTAAGTCTAGACAGCAAAAGTACTTAGCTCTTCCGAGTTGATCCAAAATATCGTCTATTCTTGGTAATAGAAACTTATCTGCAACCAATTTCTTATTATTTGTCTATAATCTACAACAAGTATCCATCTTTTATTTTCTGAATTAGGTAAAGATTTCTTTGGTGCTAATAATTGGACTATTGTATTCAGAATATGATGATTCTAATATTTTATCTTCTATTAATTTTTTCACTTGTTTATTTATTTCTTCTTTATGTGAATGTGGTATTCTATAATTTTTAATGTATACAGGTTGGTCATCTTGTACTCTCAACTTTTGCTCATAAAAATTAATAGTTGTTATTGGTTCTGTTTCTAAACCGAAAATATCACAATATGAATTGCAAAGTTCCGTTAATTTATTTTTAAATTGATCCGGAAAATTTTTTGTTAAAATTTGTAAAACTTGAGCTTTTCTGCTCGTTTGTATTTATTTTTAAATATATTGTAGTTTGAGTTGTTTTCAGTTTTTATTTGACTTTGTTTTATTTTACTAATGTTATTGTTAGTATTAAGTATTCGTATAAAAGCATTGTTTGTTGTTACCAAGGTATTAGCAATGAAAATACCTGGTTCTATTTCTTGATTTGGTACTAGTACTTCGTTACGTACTGATATTATTTTAATTTGTCGTATTACTTCAGATCTTGGAGGTAATATAATATTATCTCCATTATTAGTTATCGGTATT
Organism: Linnaemya vulpina; assembly: GCA_963675445.1. Classification (NCBI taxonomy): domain Eukaryota; kingdom Metazoa; phylum Arthropoda; class Insecta; order Diptera; family Tachinidae; genus Linnaemya; species Linnaemya vulpina. The sequence goes on along the minus strand of OY776281.1, from coordinate 4,694,064 downwards.
TCTATTGGATGTTTGATATAATAAGGTCGTAGGATAAGGTAATCTGTGTTATTATTGAAATCTAGTATGCAATTATATTTTTTAAAGAAATCCATGCCGATGATATCATCGCATGGTATAGGAAAATCATTTTGTACTACTTGAAATTTATGTGGTATTAAAAAGTTTTTGTATTTTAAATCGAAATGTATATTTCCTATTGATTGTATTTTACCTTGTCCTATTCCGCTTAAAGTTGTTCTTTTATTAGTATTTACATTTTTAATATTGAAATGTTCTATTTTTATTAGTGAAATATCAGCTCCTGTGTCAATTAGTAAATTTATTGGTTTGTTAGTATTATTTATTTGAAGTTGAACAATGAAACATAAGTTGATGTTTTAGTGATATATTCTGTTATTTATTGAAATACTCTTAGGGGAAAATCCTAGTTTTCCGAATTATTTTCGTTTGATTCTGTTGCTCTAACGTAATTTCTGTTTGTATTGTTGTTACTTGGTCTTTGCCTGCAATTATTATTCTTGTAGCTACTGTTATAATTATTGCTATTATTGTTATAGCTTCGTGTGTAGTGATTTCTTCCACGAAAATTTGTATAATTTCTACGAAAATTATTGGTTTGATTGTTTTGTTTTCTTTTGTAATGTTGTCCAGTTGCCTCTGTGCAACCATTTATAAACTTGCTAATAGCTTCGTTCATGCTATTGTATTGTCCTGCTTCCATGATAAGTTTTACTTTATCAATAGTGCAGTTTTTAGTGAGTGCTTTTACTGTAATTTGTGTTGATTATTTATTTGCTAAGTCGTAGTGTAGTCCATCTGATATATATGCGCTTTCTAAGGACTTAGTTAATTGTTCTATTTCGCTACAATAAGTGTTAACCGTTTTATTATTTTGTTTAATGTTCATTATTTTTGCTGTTAGAACCTCTACTGATTCACCTTTAATCGAACTGGTTAACTTATTTATTATATCTACTATTGTTGTTTGGTCAGTTATCAAATTTCTTGCATTACTTTTTAATTTTGTTTTAATAAGGTTTACTGCAATTGCTTCGTGTTCACCTTTGATTGTGTTTACTAAATTTAGTGAATCAATAAATGCACGTAAATCTTCTGATGTACCATCTAAATCTGTAATCAGTTTTGAAGCTGTGTTCTACACAGTTTGAGACATTGTGATTGTTCTAGCTTTTACGTTTATATTATGAGTTACACCTTCGTGTAGTGAGTATGGTAAATTAATTTTTATCAGCGATTTTCGACAAGCTTAATTTCAAATCATTAAAAAATACTTTTGCTGTCGTTTGGTGAGCTTTTGTGAGTCTATTACAGTGTACGTTGAATAATACTCTTATAGTTTCTAAACATGTAAGAAGATTATTTATATGGTATTTAATCGTTTCTTCTTTAATTGGTCTATCAATGTTTAGACATATATGTGATCGGTCAAATTCTTCCATTATTGTCCTCGCTTTGTTAATTATTTCTTGCCATTCCATTAGCTTCTTTGTTTAAATTTTATCTAATTCATTTGCTCTGCTAGCATACCTTTTTCTAAGAGCTCTTTTGTGTAACAAATATAATTTTAGTAAAAGATTAATTGCCGGAATTATTACTAATAATAACATTAATAGCCATAAAGAATTTATTTCCGACTTATGGTCAACTATTTCTAAATTTGTAATAACATTAGCAATGGGTTTTTCTAATTTGGATGATGTTTTTCCCATTCTCTTTTCTTTTGAATTATCTGTGGTAACTTATTTATTCTGTCTTCTTTCTTTCTCTATTTTTTCTGACCATCTCACTCCACGAACTGTTCCTTCTTCTATTTTTGTTTTATTTATTGTATCGTCCTCAGTAGGGACACCGGGCATACCTATAGCTTCCCAAATTATTGCTAAACACCTAATTTTTTTCTCCATTGGAGGTTCAGGTTCCTCAAAAATATTAGAACCTTTCCTATTCATTATAAAGGATCATTTACATTTAATGTTTTTATTTTCTTTATCATTTTGTTTATTTATTCATATAAAGTGTTTATTTATTCATTTCTCTTAATTATAAGTATTCTTGTATTTTATTTTCCATATCATTAATTTTTTCCCATATTTGTTGGGAGGATTCCCAGGACGGTGGTGGATTTGCATTAACTAACCTAAGAAGGATAGATCGTTCCCGTTTTAGTTTTTGGGTAATGCCACCTCTTCTACTTTTTCTTTTAAATTTCGGAATCTCTGTTAATATGGATTCTTTTAAGACGATTTGCCTTTTTTTATATTCTTCTATAGTAAGGGATCTTGGACCTTCTTTCATAATAGAATTTAGAGATTAGAGTGAAAAGAAAAAAACATTTTTGCCTCGAGCGATAAGGCCTAATAGGCCCTATGAGTGCGAACTTGCGCAACTCGTTAAAATTTTTTTCTAATATTATTATATTATTCTATGTGACGGCTTGTAGCATGTTGTTCTTCATTAAGCAATGTTGTTATTCTTCAGGTTTCGTGTGGTTGACTAAGTCCAATAGCATCTTATTGCCTCTTGGCCAGGTAATTTCTTCTCTTCTGGCGAATTCTTAAAAGCTAATTCGCCAGGACATTGATATATATATATATATATATATATATATATACATATATATATATATATATATATATATATTTAAAAATTTTTTTTATTGCTAGGTGCGACTTTTGTGCGCACTCTAACAAATTGGCAGGATCGCCATGTAAAGATGTTATTAAAGAGAATTTTATTTAGAATTAATAATGGAGCTATTTTAATTCTTATTTCTATTTGGGAAAGTCTTCTCCTTTTATTTCAGCTTTGAGAAGAAAGATTAACCCCCTTAACTATAATATATAAATATTACCTACATTTAGTTTCTTATAATTACCTAAATCTGTTTCCCACAGACGAAATATGAGGGGAGCATTAGGCATACAAATATTTAGTGCATTTCAAGTGAGGCGACAGTGACCAAAAGTCAAACAAACAATGTGTGTTTGACGTCATAACACTGGCTGTATACAACAAACGCATATTCCAAGTGCAGCGGCACGAGGTGTCAAGTGACGTCTGTTATCCATATGTACTTTACTTGATGTGACACTTGAGATTCTTTTGTTAATTTATAGTCATGCCTTGCAAAGAGTGAATTTATGCTACAGTTCTTTTTCACTAGAGAGTCCCAATTTATTAAATAGGCTTTGCTCCATTAGGGTCACGGATGAGCCTTTATCTGAAAAGGCAAACTTTTCCAAAGAACCACCATTGTAATGTATACGAATCGGGAGTATTCTAAAGCACGGTTTATTATTGCGGTCGTTGTTTGCAATCACGCTTCCACTGGGAGAAGGTGTTGCCACTTGAACTGGGTTTGGATGAGCCGACGTAATATATTTGTGGAACAAAGGATGGTGCTTTGCGTTAAAATTTGCAACATCACACAGTTTTTTTGAAAACTACTTGCGTCGATGAGCATTCAAACACTGGCGGCACAAATAATTTTCTCTCAACACATCCCACTTTGAATCTAAACTTAAGGACTGGAAGTCACCACAATTTTGAATCTTGGGTAGGGGCTTGTTCTAAATGAGTGTTGACCGAGGCACCTTCTTTTGAACCGATAGGAGAAATGACCTGGCTGGCAGCGGATGCTATATTGTAAATCCAATCCCTGAAGGATCTCACCACTGAAATCTTATCGTCTTTTGCATGTATCGCCCAATTCAATTTGTGATTGTCGGGCAATTTATCGACCAAAGTTTTTACCAGCAACGGGTTGTTTAAGTGGGCCATCAAATTACATGCTTCCATTGTTGAGCAAATTTTGCAAATAGTAAGTGCATATTCAATAATACTATCGAGCCTGTCCTTGAGTGGCGGGATCCTGTAGCTTGTTTCTGTAATTCTCGCATCGCAAAATGTCTCACATAAAGTGTAAAACAAAAAATTCCATCGTTTCTCGATTTGTGACAAAAAAGTGCTTCTGTAATTTAAAGTGAAAAGAAGCAACACTAATTACGTTCTTATTGGTATATTCCAATAACGCAAGTGTCAAAAAAGCAAAAAAGTAAACAAATAAAAATATATAAACAAATATTTTTGTGTGGAAAAGAAATATAATTAAATAAATAAAGCAGTCCCTCGAATAGGGTGCGTTCTGTAAAAGTAGACGTATATCGAATATTCGTAAAGCGGGTTAATATTAGTATATCATTCTACTGAAAATTAATAGATACGTTCCAGGGATAAAAAATGTTCGTAAAGAGAGATCCATATTAGCATAAGTTTGTATTACAAATGCAAAGATGTGTTCCTAAAACTTTCGCTATGTTATATCCTTTTTCTAAAAATAAAATACATAATGAATCCATTAAAAAGCAAAGTTTACATTAAAAAGACTATTAAATGTTAAAATTAAAATAATAACTTAACATATTAAAACATTATAAATTATAAATGTTATACAGTATCTATTGTGATGTATTGTAGTAAACCTCTCATGAGTTGTCAACTTGTAGTAATTTCACACGTTCGAAATTTCGTAAAGCGAGCCTTCGTAAAACGGGGGAATACTGTACATTAAAAGAGTGAATTGTTAATAAGATTTAGACAGTAGTGGTCGATGAGCAACATGATGGGAGAAAATAGTTGCGGGTATTTCGTCAAAAAATTAAAGGATATATCTAATCCTTTTACCATAATGGAGCAGTGTTTTAAGGACCTTTATCGTTTTATTATTAACAATTTGTTATTAAATAAAATTAACATAAAACCTGTAAATTTTTTAATGAATTTTTATTTATGTCAGTATATTCACAAATGTGTAAGTATATACACATATATGAATTTAAAAAAAAAATAAACAAAAAATAAAAAATTACAACATCTTTATAAAAACGTGTAACAAATATCTTAATTCTAAGTATTTATACAATAAAAAATATTAAAGAGAGATTCACAAAACAAACAAAAAATTATAATAAATATATAAAGCTTCACTAAAAATAAGTACATATAAAAACTAAAACAAACAAGAACATATAAAATATTATACAATTTAAAATAAATTAACTTCTTGTGCCGTTTTAAATTGTGAGTTGTTTCGACAAATCAATTGTAAAACTTCTCACAAAATTTCCTTACAGAAACAGTTTTATTCAAAAATTTCCAATGACTTACGTTAAAACGGTTGAATGACAGACAGTTCTCACAAAAAATAATTACAAAAACACTTGCATGTGAGAAACTATTTTTTGTATCAATTCACATTGTTTTTTCTTCATTACCATCGTTTCGTGTGAAAAATTTGTCGATGCGAGAGTTGCAGAAACGAGCTACTGGTTGCCTTTTAAATCATGCTGTCAAGAATGTGCTCTGAACGACCAAAACATATCTCCAAAGTCTCGATAATTTCATTTACCATGGATGGGATGAGAAGTTTACTTTTCACCAACTCCTTTGCACGGCCCTTGAGTCACGACTGCAAGCGCATTAAATTCTTACCATCACTATACCCAGCGATCTCAGCACGATTTTTGTAGTTGCTGATGAATAGAGGGCCAGTCCTCAGGATTACCATCGAAATTCGGTAACTCCTTAGGAATTACCTGTCTGGCTGCGATTTGTCAGGCAGTTGCCTGGGAAGAACTTTGGTTAATCAAGGAATTAAAATTTTGAGACATATCATATTTGGATATGATACTATATATATTTCTCCAAATACTTCCTCTGCAACTCTTTCTCCTCTTCCAGCATCTACAACTGTAGTTGTATGTGTGCCGATAGAGAACAACTTGACGTATTTGAGCCACATTGATAATTAGCCTTTTGCATAATTTGTTCACTGGCAGTTGATATGGTCTTATACTCACCTTGAATACCTGAGTTGGAACACACAAATTGTTGTTGTGCTTTTCTATATGCACCATTTCCATGAGGTGGCTGAACATATACCCCTTCCGATGGACCGGGCACATCTAAAAAGGTCCGGTAAACCCGCACTGAATTCTGATATGGCATTAACTGATGGCAGTGTATTCGTTCCTGTTGTTGTTGTTAAGACACTATTTTTAATAGCAACGGGCTGATTTCTACAGAATGAGCAATTTCAGCTCACGTTGGCTACATCGCTATCTACTCCAACACACTCGAAATGGAACCACTTGTCACATAAGTCGCACTGTACCATACGCTCCGTGTCTTTTGAAGCACACTTGTTGCAATTAAAGTCCTTTTGAGCCATTTTTTATTTATTAGAATCGCGGTTTTAATTTAGCGGTTCACAAACACTTGTTGTTCTTTTAAATATTTATAAAATATAAATTGTTTGAAAGAACTGTTGGCTTCGAGAAACAAGCGAAATGAAACGCAACTTTCAAGAGCGACAAAAAAGAACAAAACAGTTAAAGTAATTTATTATTATTTAAATTTTATTATGTATAATTTTTATTCCGTATTTGTACGCTTTAAAACTATTTGTTTTGACCCGCTCGTTTCTCTTATTAAAAAGCCCATAATAATCTCAAGAAATTCCTTTATAGAGTAAATGAAAACAATATAAAAACCCGTTATTAAACAATTGGGCAATGAGAAAGAAGAGCAAAGCAAACATATATGCATGTTAATATGTGCATATTTATAACATACACACTTATGTGCAATTTAACATTAAGTAAATATAAACAGTACAGGTATTTAAACAATATTAGGGGGACAGCGGTAACAATAATTTTTAAAAATACCAAAATATTAATAATCATTTGTAACGAAGTAAAGTTAATAACAATATTTAGTAATAATCAGGATATAGAATATATAATTAATAATTACGTATAACCGTGTTATTAGCCATTATTGTAAAAGTATAAGGTTGATAACAACATTAAGTAATTGGCGAGGTTGTAATATATTGCAGCAATAATAGTGTATAACAATAGTACAATAGCACCAGATGTCTGAGTAAAACTACTATATGCGGTAAGTAAGGGAAAAGAAAAAGCAGTCAATGGATCGTCATTGGGACATCCAATCCTGGAAGGATGTTACGGAGGAGTCACAAGACTCCTGAGGGAGGGTGAATTCCTGGCAGAACAGCCGCCAGAGGGTTTTGCTTCGTCCGGTAGGAGTATGTGTGTGCAGGGGGTGGAAATAGTGAGTTTTGTTTCGGGCTCTTTTTTTATTTAGATGGAGGCATTTGTGCATGTTGAACCGCAAATGAAAGGCTGGTATTTATAAATTTGTTATATATTGTGTGTATCTACATGTATGTGCAGATACTGGGTAATCTGGACTGGCTGGCAAGAACCCTACCAAGACGGCGAGCTTCAGCTGGAGCAACCGCAATAATACCAGCGCGGCCAGCAGTCTGGTAACCTATTCTGCCAGATAGTGGCTATTTGTCGATGGCAGATAATCATCATTATAACACCATCCCATATGACATACATGAAATTGATCTGTATGTATATATACCTACAATATTATAAAAATGGCGCTCAACGTGGGGCCCGAAACAGACCAAAGGTGAGAAGTGGGTTCTCTGAAGAAGCGGTTGACGGATGATCGTCAGAGGCGTATGACCTGGTAGGTCATTAAAGAGTCTCTATCCAGTAGCGACACCTTCTGATGAAAATCAGTCAGCTGCAGTATAACACCTTTCCGTAGTTGGCGAGTCAGGTGAATGTTCATGGCTCAGATCGCAATCACCTATGTAAGTCCCGTTTCGCAAGGCTTAGCACCTGGGAACGCGTTACGACATAGAGTGATGGTGATGTGGTCATGAGGATTTGCTTAATTCAGCGTTCTATCTTTTATTCGCAACTCGGGACTTAAAATTATGCAAGATTGATATATAAATTTATTTTAAATAAATTTATTGAATTAATTTACAAATGAAAGTTTTTAATTGCTAAAGTTGCTGAGTAAAGGGTAGATAGGTGAAGAAAAAGTGTTATATGGGGAGCAAGATACTAAAGTGAGATTGGTAATAATCTTACTTACCGACTCACAGATCCATAATTGTTGATGTCGAGTCCTGGTGGAGAAAGCTTACGGTGTTGACACCATTGGTTGTCCAGCAGTTAGGGATTTGTGAAGTCGTCCGTTGGTCTTCTTACCATTTTTCATTCCTGAAACCAATAAACAAGATAAAATATTTATAATAGCACACATACGCACAGACGAGCAAACCCTATTAAATAATAACATGTCCCTTGATTGCTTTTCTTTCCATCCTGAAAACACCGCATTGGAAGAATTTAACCACAGCGATCTCTAGAATAAATTGTTTAATTATAATAATAATTTTTTTCTTGGTTGAATTAAAATTCCTTTCAGATTTAATTTAAGCTTATAACTAAGCAGTTGAAATTAGCCAGATTAATTAATTAGTCACAGCTTATTTGTTACATTATTTATTCTATATTTTAATTTTATATATTTTATATTTTAATATGAAATTTATTTGTTGTAGGTAGTTGCTCTGTTGCATATAGACATTGCTTAAGCAATGTCTATATGCATTTCGTTGGCGCTTTTTACAAAATCGTCTATAAGTCTACTGACGATTTGGTAAAAAGCGCCAATGAAATGCATATAGACATTTCTTAACCACCCAAGAAATAAATTTCATATTATAATGAAAGTATAAATTAACTAAATGACAGTATGTCAAATAGTTAATTTATTATTATATATTTTTTTTTTATTAATTTATTTACTATTTTTTTTTATTATTATTAATTTTTTTATTACAGCAAGCTAGTTGAACTAATCGACTGCTTTAGTTTTAGTAGCGAATTTTTTATTTTCTTAGACATACCCTTTTTTTTTGCAATTAATATATATATATATATATATATATATATATATATATAGGGGGCAGGTATAGTTTGAAATCTTTGTGAAGTTTTTGTTTGGTTTGAAATAAGTCCTGGTGGTAGATGGTGTTCACACGTAGCGCCAGCAGAATGGTGACCGACATGGACAGCATGCCTACCACCAGCGCCAGTACTACTTGTAGCACCGTCAGTACGACCACAACCACGATGTCGACGTTGGCAAATCAGCCAGCAAATTTGTACACGACAACTACTTTCGCAACAATTAGCAATCCCGTATGTACGACAGCCGCCGAAAGTCACATTAGTCCCGCAGTGGTACAACAGGTGAGAGATTCGTCGTCATTTAATAGCACGTCAGTTGTAAACAGAGGGGTTCACGAAGAAGAAGATACCAGGGCCTCGTCATGTACGCTTAAAAAACCGAGCCACCACAGGTAACTCAGCCTCAGCTACAGGAGGCGCAACAGCAGGCAAATTATTTTCCGCCCTCGTAGAATGCTATCCAAAATGCTGTGAGCTATAAGCGCTCGCAGGAGAATATGAGTCACCATACTTATAATTTCCCACAGTCGAATGCGATCATGCAGATGCAATTGTCATCCCAGTCACCAGTTGGGGGATCGGGCTTAAGTCAGCCACTAAATAATTATATTTTTCAGCCAAATTTGCCTCATTGTATTCGTCCCGTCTCCGATAATACCCAGCATGTAAACCCGCTGGATACCTGGTCTGCAACCAACTCGCAACAATCACAGCAACGGCAAAATTTTCAGCAGAGACTGAATTATCAGCCGCAAGGGTATTCACAGCAGCACCAACCAACTAGGTATAATTTGGCTATGTCGATGCCAAGACAGCCAGAGCAGCTAGACAAATTTAAAGTAGGCAAATGGGGTGTGAAATTCGACGGTACATCGAAAACCATGAACGTTCAGGAGTTCATTTTTCGAGTGGGCGCTTTGAGGGCAGATTATAATTGTTCCGATGACCAGATATTGCGCAGCTTTCATTTACTGTTGGAAGCTCAAGCACTCGATTGGTACTGGGACTACCGGAAAATAATACCAATCAATACTTGGCAGGAGTTGGAGAAAGCACTGTTGGCTCAGTACCGGCAATATGAAAAAGAATATGAGGTTCAAATGAAAATTTTAAATCGCAGGCAGCTACCCCAAGAGATATTTGAAGTATTTTACAACGCCGTAATTAAACTAAGAAACCAGTAGCAGACACCGTACGATGAAGAGCAGCTGGTAGAGATAATGCGAGGAAATTTAAAACCGTCACTGGCACAGATGATGTTTTCAGTCCATCTTATCAGAGTTTTGCCGTGAAGTGAGAAGGGCGGAAAACCTATTAGTTACCCAGCGACAAATGTATCCACAGCGGCATAATTTTGCTCATAGGCTGAATGAGGTGAGCTGTGACCCGAGGTCTAGACCCAGTTGATATGCCTCAACAACAAAATAATAATATAGAAGTAGTTAAAATTTTAGAAAATAAAAATAGAATAAATTCAGTTAGCGAAACACCCCGGTTAAGGGAACTCAAGCCTATGCATGTTAGGACGCAAGAGTACAAGGAAGCTAAAATTAGGTTAGGGTTAGTTTCAAATAGTATTTGCGAGCGCGGGAACGACATAAGAAACGCAAGCAGTTAAGGCACTAAATTTCCGCCGCATCTCTTTATGAAAGTAAAGACGCCCGTCTATATACCAGAATAAATTTGAATAGGCATGAAATTGAGGGCCTACTGGACAGTCGAGCTACAGTGACATGTTTGGGCCGCAACTGTCTGGAGTTTGTGGAAAAGGCTGGACTCAAAATCCACGACTTTTTCACAACAATCAGAACAGCCGACGGAACTCAGCATGCCATTGTAGGTCGTGTGCGTGCCAGTGTTCAGTTCCGCCAAATAGCGCAGGACATAAATTTCTATTTAGTGAATAGCTTGAGTCGTGAGTTCTTCCTGGGAGTCGACTTTATGAAGGTTTTCAAGTTATTTGCCAATATAGATAGTCTTACGACAAACGGGATAAGTCTTAGTGATGAGACAGAACGTACCGTAGAAGTCTTAGCTCATACCTTGACAGCTGAACAGCATCAGAATTTAGATTGAGTGATATCAAGATTCCCCTGCTATATAAAAAAGGATTAGGAAAGACGCATTTAGAAACCCACTCTATAGATACTAGAGATGCAGCCCCAGTGAAAGATAGGCATTATCCGGTCTCGCCGGCGGTACAGGTACTTATGTTTACAGAGCTAGATAGGATGCTTGATCTTGGTGTCATTGAGCTTAGTGACTTTATTCCGTAAGGGCGAAAAGAACCGCTTGCGCCTGGACGCTCGAAAGCTCAACGCATTAACGGTCAAGGATGCCTATCCGCTGCCACACATTGAGGGCTTGGTCAGCCGGATAGGAGACGCGATATATATATCAATTGTCGACTTAAAGGACGCTTTCTGGCAGATACCACTAGAGCCGTCTAGTAGAGAAAAAACTGCATTCACGGTGCTTGGGCGACAATTTACAGTCATGCCTTTTGGGCTGTGTAATGCAGCTCAAAGGTTATGTCGGTTGATGGATAAAATGATCCCGGCAGCACTTCGTGATAAAGTTTTTGTCTATCTAGATAACCTTTTGATAGTATCTCCAGACTTCGAGACACACCTGGAGTTGCTAATTGAAGTATCTAATAGTTTGGTGAAAGCAGGGTTAACTATCAATGTGGCCAAATCTAAATTTTGTTTCAAGGAGCTAAGATATCTAGGGTACATAATAGGTGGTGGCAAAATTAAACCTGATCCAGTGGAAACTATTACTCGTTTTGATCACCCTAGAACAGCTAAGCATGTGCGGAGCTTCATGGGAGCAGCAGGCTGGTATAGAAAATTTATACCAGACTATGCGACCATTGCGGCTCCAATTTTTGACACGCTGAAAAACGGCAATTCAAGTTTTCTGATAAAGTTAAGGTAGCATTTATTCGCCTCCAGAGAGCTCTAACCTCAAGTCTGCTCCTTAATTACCCGGATTTCAACAGACATTTTTACCTTCAGTGTGACGCATCAGATATAGACATTGGGGCAGTGCTCTTTCAGAAGGACGATTCTGAAAATGAGCATCCAATTGCATATTTTTCCCACAAATTAACATCTGCGCAGAAGAATTATTCGGTGACTGAACGTGAATATCTGGCAGTTGTCTTAGCGATTAAGAAGCTTAGGCCCTATATAGAACTGATGCCCTTCTCCGTGATAACTGAAAACAGCAGTCTGAAGTGGCTTATGTCACATAAGGACCTAAGTGGACGGTTAGCCCGGTGGAGTCTACATCTGCAAGCATATGATTTCACCATTGAACATAGGCAGGGGAAACAAAATGTAGTACCCGACACCCTATCGTGTTATGATATGGATGAAGTTTCAGCAAATGTAGAAGGCCTGATCGATCTCGATTCAGTTGCTTTCAAGTCAAGTGACTATACAGAACTTCTCTCTACAATTGAAGCAAATTCTGAGCAATTGCATGACTTGAAAATAATTGAAGGTATCGCTTATAAGCGAGTTCGACCCTATGATGGGGTTGTCTTAAATGAGCATTTCTCATGGAAACTGTGGGTTTCTCAGGAATTGACCAAGCACATCATAGACAAGGCACACAACTCCCCGCAAGCTTCTCACGGAGGCGTTGGTAAGACACTCCGATGCATAAAGGAGTACTTTTACTGGCCAAACCAAAACGCTCAAGTGCGAGAATTTGTTTTGAACTGCTAAATCTGCAAGGAAGCAAAACCGACTAATAAGATTCTGCGACCACCGATAGGTGCGGAATCAATTTCAGAACGCCCTTTCCAACGTATATTCGTAGACTTTCTGGGCCCTTAGCCACGTTCGAAAATGATAATTGCTATATTTTTATCGTGTTAGACCATTTAACAAATTTTGTCCTCCTTAAAGCCTTGCCCAAGCCTAATAGTCAAAATATCATTAGGTTTTTAATTTTAGAAGTGTTTCACAAATTTGGAACACTTGAAACAATAGTGTCGGACAATGGCAAGCAGTTCGTGGGCAAAGAGTTTGCAAATATGATTGAAAATTGCGGCATTCGACACATTCGCACGGCAATGCACTCACCACAAGCAAATGCGGCCCAACGCTTAAACCAATCTATTTTGGCAGCAAAACGCTCATACCTGCAAGATGATCAATCTGAGTGGGACAAACATTTGTCCGAAATTGAGTTTTCACTCAGGTCTTCGGTACAGTCCTCAATAGGAGTAACACCATATTTTGCTTTATTTGGTATGAATATGATTGATCATGGTAGCATATATAAATTAGCCAGAAAGTTAAGTAGTTTAGAAGATCTGGAGCTAAATGTTCTCACAAGACCAGAAGAAATGTCTCTTACGAGAATAAAAATGCGCGGAAACTTGCATAAGGCATATTTAAGAAATGAGAAGTCCTATAATACCCGCTGCAGCATAGTCAAATTTATTCCGGGGCAGGAAGATTAGCGACGAAACTTCCAGAAAAGTAATTTCAAAAATAATTTCAATGTAAAACTTGTAAGGAAGTTTTCAAAATGTCGGATAGTAAAACCGACAGGCAAAAGGTAGAAAACTTACAAGGGAAATCGTTGGGGGTGTTTCATGCCAAGGACTTAAAGCCATAGGCTTTAATGTTCTTTGTGGGCTTAGTCCCAGCGATTCCAGACTCGTACCCAAATACACAAGACGCACTTTTGAAATTACCTGTTTCCAAAAAGCAGTTTTAAAATCTATTCATATTTCAGAAGAACCCCAACACGTAATCTAACACGTATAAACGGTATAGGCAAGAATGATAGCAGCTCGAATTGGGTGAGCATAGAGATGAAAACACGACGGAAAGATTATCCATCTCTTCTCCTAGATATGTGTATATATGTATGTATCTGTATGCCCGCATATGTATGTATACGTATATATATATATATATATATATATATATATATATCTGTGGTTAGGTACATGTATATGCATGCACATATGGGTACTTAAGTATATATTGATATAGCAGAATTTTTTTAGGTTGTAGTTTGTTGTAGTTGTTGTAGGTAAATAGTAGCTGAAAAAGAAATGAATAAATGTTAGTTTTATATACATATTTATTAATTTAAGTAGGCAAAGAGTAGCTTAATCGTATACAGAAGTCCTGACGCGCGGTAGGTATAGCTATATGTACGTATATACATATATATTGATGTAACTGAAATAGTTCACCAGCCGTTGGTAGAAGAATCCTTGAAAACGGGCAGAAATTAATCATATGTTTCTTATGGCATGATTTTTGTTCTTACCTGACTTAGCATGTTTCGTTTATTGGCAGTAGAGTTGCAGTGGGGTGTCTCTCGCCCAGGAACGAGGGGAGTGACTCTAAATTCCTGGGTGGTCTTAGTCCATGCCTCTCAGGTCGTAGAAAGACAAAAGCCACCATCATAGTTGCCAAAAAAAAATCACTTTTTGTTGGTCTGGTAGGACAGCCAATCACCGCCGTTAAAGCGTGGCTCCGTGAAGAACCTTTTATTGGTTTTTTTTGGGCCCGTCTTTTTACTTTATATTTTTTTGCTCAAATACACTTTTTATTTTAAACTTACCTGTGACCAACAGGAAAATTGCCCGACTTTGTCTTATAATTCGTCCTTCAGTAAACTACACCAGGTGGTTGGTGAACAGGAACAAATACATATGGTGTATTATGTCTAATGCCTCTCTTTGAGCCCTGAAAGAAAAGGGGAATAAGTAAAAAAGGCGTCGTTTAGTCAACAAAAAAAAACTTGTACACTAACAAACTTAGAATATAGAGAATCAAATTGATAAAAATTTGCAAAGAAAATAAGTTTTATTAACAACAAATTAAAGTTTGAGATCCCTATTATAACGGTAAATGTGCTCTGAACGACCAAAACATATCTCCAAAGTCTCGATAATTTCATTTACCATGGATGGGATGAGAAGTTTACTTTTCACCAACTCCTTTGCACGGCCCTTGAGTCACGACTGCAAGCGCATTAAATTCTTACCATCACTATACCCAGCGATCTCAGCACGATTTTTGTAGTTGCTGATGAATAGAGGGCCAGTCCTCAGGATTACCATCGAAATTCGGTAACTCCTTAGGAATTACCTGTCTGGCTGCGATTTGTCAGGCAGTTGCCTGGGAAGAACTTTGGTTAATCAAGGAATTAAAATTTTGAGACATATCATATTTGGATATGACACTATATATATTTCTCCAAATACTTCCTCTGCAATTCTTTCTCCTCTTCCAGCATCTACAACTGTAGTTGTATGTGTGCCGATAGAGAACAACTTGACGTATTTGAGCCACATTGATAATTAGCCTTTTGCATAATTTGTTCACTGGCAGTTGATATGGTCTTATACTCACCTTGAATACCTGAGTTGGAACACACAAATTGTTGTTGTGCTTTTCTATATGCACCATTTCCATGAGGTGGCTAAACATATACCCCTTCCGATGGACCGGGCACATCTAAAAAGGTCCGGTAAACCCGCACTGAATTCTGATATGGCATTAACTGATGGCAGTGTATTCGTTCCTGTTGTTGTTGTTAAGACACTATTTTTAATAGCAACGGGCTGATTTCTACAGAATGAGCAATTTCAGCTCACGTTGGCTACATCGCTATCTACTCCAACACACTCGAAATGGAACCACTTGTCACATAAGTCGCACTGTACCATACGCTCCGTGTCTTTTGAAGCACACTTGTTGCAATTAAAGTCCTTTTGAGCCATTTTTTATTTATTAGAATCGCGGTTTTAATTTAGCGGTTCACAAACACTTGTTGTTCTTTTAAATATTTATAAAATATAAATTGTTTGAAAGAACTGTTGGCTTCGAGAAACAAGCGAAATGAAACGCAACTTTCAAGAGCGACAAAAAAGAACAAAACAGTTAAAGTAATTTATTATTATTTAAATTTTATTATGTATAATTTTTATTCCGTATTTGTACGCTTTAAAACTATTTGTTTTGACTCGCTCGTTTCTCTTATTAAAAAGCCCATAATAATCTCAAGAAATTCCTTTATAGAGTAAATGAAAACAATATAAAAACCCGTTATTAAACAATTGGGCAATGAGAAAGAAGAGCAAAGCAAACATATATGCATGTTAATATGTGCATATTTATAACATACACACTTATGTGTAATTTAACATTAAGTAAATATAAACAGTACAGGTATTTAAACAATATTAGGGGGACGGCGGTAACAATAATTTTTAAAAATACCAAAATATTAATAATCATTTGTAACGAAGTAAAGTTAATAACAATATTTAGTAATAATCAGGATATAGAATATATAATTAATAATTACGTATAACCGTGTTATTAGCCATTATTGTAAAAGTATAAGGTTGATAACAACATTAAGTAATTGGCGAGGTTGTAATATATTGCAGCAATAATAGTGTATAACAATAGTACAATAGCACCAGATGTCTGAGTAAAACTACTATATGCGGTAAGTAAGGGAAAAGAAAAAGCAGTCAATGGATCGTCATTGGGACATCCAATCCTGGAAGGATGTTACGGAGGAGTCACAAGACTCCTGAGGGAGGGTGAATTCCTGGCAGAACAGCCGCCAGAGGGTTTTGCTTCGTCCGGTAGGAGTATGTGTGTGCAGGGGGTGGAAATAGTGAGTTTTGTTTCGGGCTCTTTTTTTATTTAGATGGAGGCATTTGTGCATGTTGAACCGCAAATGAAAGGCTGGTATTTATAAATTTGTTATATATTGTGTGTATCTACATGTATGTGCAGATACTGGGTAATCTGGACTGGCTGGCAAGAACCCTACCAAGACGGCGAGCTTCAGCTGGAGCAACCGCAATAATACCAGCGCGGCCAGCAGTCTGGTAACCCATTCTGCCAGATAGTGGCTATTTGTCGATGGCAGATAATCATCATTATAACACCATCCCATATGACATACATGAAATTGATCTGTATGTATATATACCTACAATATTATAAAAATGGCGCTCAACGTGGGGCCCGAAACAGACCAAAGGTAAGAAGTGGGTTCTCTGAAGAAGCGGTTGACGGATGATCGTCAGAGGCGTATGACCTGGTAGGTCATTAAAGAGTCTCTATCCAGCAGCGACACCTTCTGATGAAAATCAGTCAGCTGCAGTATAACACCTTTCCGTAGTTGGCGAGTCAGGTGAATGTTCATGGCTCAGATCGCAATCACCTATGTAAGTCCCGTTTCGCAAGGCTTAGCACCTGGGAACGCGTTACGACATAGAGTGATGGTGATGTGGTCATGAGGATTTGCTTAATTCAGCGTTCTATCTTTTATTCGCAACTCGGGACTTAAAATTATGCAAGATTGATATATAAATTTATTTTAAATAAATTTATTGAATTAATTTACAAATGAAAGTTTTTAATTGCTAAAGTTGCTGAGTAAAGGGTAGATAGGTGAAGAAAAAGTGTTATATGGGGGGCAAGATACTAAAGTGAGATTGGTAATAATCTTACTTACCGACTCACAGATCCATAATTGTTGATGTCGAGTCCTGGTGGAGAAAGCTTACGGTGTTGACACCATTGGTTGTCCAGCAGTTAGGGATTTGTGAAGTCGTCCGTTGGTCTTCTTACCATTTTTCATTCCTGAAACCAATAAACAAGATAAAATATTTATAATAGCACACATACGCACAGACGAGCAAACCCTATTAAATAATAACATGTCCCTTGATTGCTTTTCTTTCCATCCTGAAAACACCGCATTGGAAGAATTTAACCACAGCGATCTCTAGAATAAATTGTTTAATTATAATAATAATTTTTTTCTTGGTTGAATTAAAATTCCTTTCAGATTTAATTTAAGCTTATAACTAAGCAGTTGAAATTACCCAGATTAATTAATTAGTCACAACTTATTTGTTACATTATTTATTCTATATTTTAATTTTATATATTTTATATTTTAATATGAAATTTATTTGTTGTAGGTAGTTGCTCTGTTGCATATAGACATTGCTTAAGCAATGTCTATATGCATTTCGTTGGCGCTTTTTACAAAATCGTCTATAAGTCTACTGACGATTTGGTAAAAAGCGCCAATGAAATGCATATAGACATTTCTTAACCACCCAACAAATAAATTTCATATTATAATGAAAGTATAAATTAACTAAATGACAGTATGTCAAATAGTTAATTTATTATTATATATTTTTTTTTTATTAATTTATTTACTATTTTTTTTTATTATTATTAATTTTTTTATTACAGCAAGCTAGTTGAACTAATCGACTGCTTTAGTTTTAGTAGCGAATTTTTTATTTTCTTAGACATACCCTTTTTTTTTGCAATTAATATATATATATATATATATATATATATATATAGGGGGCAGGTATAGTTTGAAATCTTTGTGAAATTTTTGTTTGGTTTGAAATAAGTCCTGGTGGTAGATGGTGTTCACACGTAGCGCCAGCAGAATGGTGACCGACATGGACAGCATGCCTACCACCAGCGCCAGTACTACTTGTAGCACCGTCAGTACGACCACAACCACGATGTCGACGTTGGCAAATCAGCCAGCAAATTTGTACACGACAACTACTTTCGCAACAATTAGCAATCCCGTATGTACGACAGCCGCCGAAAGTCACATTAGTCCCGCAGTGGTACAACAGGTGAGAGATTCGTCGTCATTTAATAGCACGTCAGTTGTAAACAGAGGGGTTCACGAAGAAGAAGATACCAGGGCCTCGTCATGTACGCTTAGAAACCGAGCCACCACAGGTAACTCAGCCTCAGCTACAGGAGGCGCAACAGCAGGCAAATTATTTTCCGCCCTCGTAGAATGCTATCCAAAATGCTGTGAGCTATAAGCGCTCGCAGGAGAATATGAGTCAGCATACTTATAATTTCCCACAGTCGAATGCGATCATGCAGATGCAATTGTCATCCCAGTCACCAGTTGGGGGATCGGGCTTAAGTCAGCCACTAAATAATTATATTTTTCAGCCAAATTTGCCTCATTGTATTCGTCCCGTCTCCGATAATACCCAGCATGTAAACCCGCTGGATACCTGGTCTGCAACCAACTCGCAACAATCACAGCAACGGCAAAATTTTCAGCAGAGACTGAATTATCAGCCGCAAGGGTATTCACAGCAGCACCAACCAACTAGGTATAATTTGGCTATGTCGATGCCAAGACAGCCAGAGCAGCTAGACAAATTTAAAGTAGGCAAATGGGGTGTGAAATTCGACGGTACATCGAAAACCATGAACGTTCAGGAGTTCATTTTTCGAGTGGGCGCTTTGAGGGCAGATTATAATTGTTCCGATGACCAGATATTGCGCAGCTTTCATTTACTGTTGGAAGCTCAAGCACTCGATTGGTACTGGGACTACCGGAAAATAATACCAATCAATACTTGGCAGGAGTTGGAGAAAGCACTGTTGGCTCAGTACCGGCAATATGAAAAAGAATATGAGGTTCAAATGAAAATTTTAAATCGCAGGCAGCTACCCCAAGAGATATTTGAAGTATTTTACAACGCCGTAATTAAACTAAGAAACCAGTAGCAGACACCGTAAGATGAAGAGCAGCTGGTAGAGATAATGCAAGGAAATTTAAAACCGTCACTGGCACAGATGATGTTTTCAGTCCATCTTATCAGAGTTTTGCCGTGAAGTGAGAAGGGCGGAAAACCTATTAGTTACCCAGCGACAAATGTATCCACAGCGGCATAATTTTGCTCATAGGCTGAATGAGGTGAGCTGTGACCCGAGGTCTAGACCCAGTTGATATGCCTCAACAACAAAATAATAATATAGAAGTAGTTAAAATTTTAGAAAATAAAAATAGAATAAATTCAGTTAGCGAAACACCCCGGTTAAGGGAACTCAAGCCTATGCATGCTAGGACGCAAGAGTACAAGGAAGCTAAAATTAGGTTAGGGTTAGTTTCGAATAGTATTTGCGAGCGCGGGAACGACATAAGAAACGCAAGCAGTTAAGGCACTAAATTTCCGCCGCATCTCTTTATGAAAGTAAAGACGCCCGTCTATATACCAAAATAAATTTGAATAGGCATGAAATTGAGGGCCTACTGGACAGTCGAGCTACAGTGACATGTTTGGGCCGCAACTGTCTGGAGTTTGTGGAAAAGGCTGGACTCAAAATCCACGACTTTTTCACAACAATCAGAACAGCCGACGGAACTCAGCATGCCATTGTAGGTCGTGTGCGTGCCAGTGTTCAGTTCGGCCAAATAGCGCAGGACATAAATTTCTATTTAGTGAATAGCTTGAGTCGTGAGTTCTTCCTGGGAGTCGACTTTATGAAGGTTTTCAAGTTATTTGCCAATATAGATAGTCTTACGACAAACGGGATAAGTCTTAGTGATGAGACAGAACGTACCGTAGAAGTCTTAGCTCATACCTTGACAGCTGAACAGCATCAGAATTTAGATTGAGTGATATCAAGATTCCCCTGCTATATAAAAAAGGATTAGGAAAGACGCATTTAGAAACCCACTCTATAGATACTAGAGATGCAGCCCCAGTGAAAGATAGGCATTATCCGGTCTCGCCGGCGGTACAGGTACTTATGTTTACAGAGCTAGATAGGATGCTTGATCTTGGTGTCATTGAGCTTAGTGACTTTATTCCGTAAGGGCGAAAAGAACCGCTTGCGCCTGGACGCTCGAAAGCTCAACGCATTAACGGTCAAGGATGCCTATCCGCTGCCACACATTGAGGGCTTGGTCAGCCGGATAGGAGACGCGATATATATATCAATTGTCGACTTAAAGGACGCTTTCTGGCAGATACCACTAGAGCCGTCTAGTAGAGAAAAAACTGCATTCACGGTGCTTGGGCGACAATTTACAGTCATGCCTTTTGGGCTGTGTAATGCAGCTCAAAGGTTATGTCGGTTGATGGATAAAATGATCCCGGCAGCACTTCGTGATAAAGTTTTTGTCTATCTAGATAACCTTTTGATAGTATCTCCAGACTTCGAGACACACCTGGAGTTGCTAATTGAAGTATCTAATAGTTTGGTGAAAGCAGGGTTAACTATCAATGTGGCCAAATCTAAATTTTGTTTCAAGGAGCTAAGATATCTAGGGTACATAATAGGTGGTGGCAAAATTAAACCTGATCCAGTGGAAACTATTACTCGTTTTGATCACCCTAGAACAGCTAAGCATGTGCGGAGCTTCATGGGAGCAGCAGGCTGGTATAGAAAATTTATACCAGACTATGCGACCATTGCGGCTCCAATTTTTGACACGCTGAAAAACGGCAATTCAAGTTTTCTGATAAAGTTAAGGTAGCATTTATTCGCCTCCAGAGAGCTCTAACCTCAAGTCTGCTCCTTAATTACCCGGATTTCAACAGACATTTTTACCTTCAGTGTGACGCATCAGATATAGACATTGGGGCAGTGCTCTTTCAGAAGGACGATTCTGAAAATGAGCATCCAATTGCATATTTTTCCCACAAATTAACATCTGCGCAGAAGAATTATTCGGTGACTGAACGTGAATATCTGGCAGTTGTCTTAGCGATTAAGAAGCTTAGGCCCTATATAGAACTGATGCCCTTCTCCGTGATAACTGAAAACAGCAGTCTGAAGTGGCTTATGTCACATAAGGACCTAAGTGGACGGTTAGCCCGGTGGAGTCTACATCTGCAAGCATATGATTTCACCATTGAACATAGGCAGGGGAAACAAAATGTAGTACCCGACACCCTATCGTGTTATGATATGGATGAAGTTTCAGCAAATGTAGAAGGCCTGATCGATCTCGATTCAGTTGCTTTCAAGTCAAGTGACTATACAGAACTTCTCTCTACAATTGAAGCAAATTCTGAGCAATTGCATGACTTGAAAATAATTGAAGGTATCGCTTATAAGCGAGTTCGACCCTATGATGGGGTTGTCTTAAATGAGCATTTCTCATGGAAACTGTGGGTTTCTCAGGAATTGACCAAGCACATCATAGACAAGGCACACAACTCCCCGCAAGCTTCTCACGGAGGCGTTGGTAAGACACTCCGATGCATAAAGGAGTACTTTTACTGGCCAAACCAAAACGCTCAAGTGCGAGAATTTGTTTTGAACTGCTAAATCTGCAAGGAAGCAAAACCGACTAATAAGATTCTGCGACCACCGATAGGTGCGGAATCAATTTCAGAACGCCCTTTCCAACGTATATTCGTAGACTTTCTGGGCCCTTAGCCACGTTCGAAAATGGTAATTGCTATATTTTTATCGTGTTAGACCATTTAACAAATTTTGTCCTCCTTAAAGCCTTGCCCAAGCCTAATAGTCAAAATATCATTAGGTTTTTAATTTTAGAAGTGTTTCACAAATTTGGAACACTTGAAACAATAGTGTCGGACAATGGCAAGCAGTTCGTGGGCAAAGAGTTTGCAAATATGATTGAAAATTGCGGCATTCGACACATTCGCACGGCAATGCACTCACCACAAGCAAATGCGGCCCAACGCTTAAACGAATCTATTTTGGCAGCAAAACGCTCATACCTGCAAGATGATCAATCTGAGTGGGACAAACATTTGTCCGAAATTGAGTTTTCACTCAGGTCTTCGGTACAGTCCTCAATAGGAGTAACACCATATTTTGCTTTATTTGGTATGAATATGATTGATCATGGTAGCATATATAAATTAGCCAGAAAGTTAAGTAGTTTAGAAGATCTGGAGCTAAATGTTCTCACAAGACCAGAAGAAATGTCTCTTACGAGAATAAAAATGCGCGGAAACTTGCATAAGGCATATTTAAGAAATGAGAAGTCCTATAATACCCGCTGCAGCATAGTCAAATTTATTCCGGGGCAGGAAGATTAGCGACGAAACTTCCAGAAAAGTAATTTCAAAAATAATTTCAATGTAAAACTTGTAAGGAAGTTTTTAAAATGTCGGATAGTAAAACCGACAGGCAAAAGGTAGAAAACTTACAAGGGAAATCGTTGGGGGTGTTTCATGCCAAGGACTTAAAGCCATAGGCTTTAATGTTCTTTGTGGGCTTAGTCCCAGCGATTCCAGACTCGTACCCAAATACACAAGACGCACTTTTGAAATTACCTGTTTCCAAAAAGCAGTTTTAAAATCTATTCATATTTCAGAAGAACCCCAACACGTAATCTAACACGTATAAACGGTATAGGCAAGAATGATAGAAGCTCGAATTGGGTGAGCATAGAGATGAAAACACGACGGAAAGATTATCCATCTCTTCTCCTAGATATGTGTATATATGTATGTATCTGTATGCCCGCATATGTATGTATACGTATATATATATATATATATATATATATATATATATATATATCTGTGGTTAGGTACATGTATATGCATGCACATATGGGGACTTAAGTATATATTGATATAGCAGAATTTTTTTAGGTTGTAGTTTGTTGTAGTTGTTGTAGGTAAATAGTAGCTGAAAAAGAAATGAATAAATGTTAGTTTTATATACATATTTATTAATTTAAGTAGGCAAAGAGTAGCTTAATCGTATACAGAAGTCCTGACGCGCGGTAGGTATAGCTATATGTACGTATATACATATATATTGATGTAACTGAAATAGTTCACCAGCCGTTGGTAGAAGAATCCTTGAAAACGGGCAGAAATTAATCATATGTTTCTTATGGCATGATTTTTGTTCTTACCTGACTTAGCATGTTTCGTTTATTGGCAGTAGAGTTGCAGTGGGGTGTCTCTCGCCCAGGAACGAGGGGAGTGACTCTAAATTCCTGGGTGGTCTTAGTCCATGCCTCTCAGGTCGTAGAAAGACAAAAGCCACCATCATAGTTGCCAAAAAAAAATCACTTTTTGTTGGTCTGGACGGACAGCCAATCACCGCCGTTAAAGCGTGGATCCGTGAAGAACCTTTTATTGGTTTTTTTTGGGCCCGTCTCTTTACTTTATATTTTTTTGCTCAAATACACTTTTTATTTTAAACTTACCTGTGACCAACAGGAAAATTGCCCGACTTTGTCTTATAATTCGTCCTTCAGTAAACTACACCAGGTGGTTGGTGAACAGGAACAAATACATATGGTGTATTATGTCTAATGCCTCTCTTTGAGCCCTGAAAGAAAAGGGGAATAAGTAAAAAAGGCGTCGTTTAGTCAACAAAAAAAAAACTTGTACACTAACAAACTTAGAATATAGAGAATCAAATTGATAAAAATTTGCAAAGAAAATAAGTTTTATTAACAACAAATTAAAGTTTGAGATCCCTATTATAACGGTAAATAAAAATTGTTCCTGTAATGCTAATACTGAAGAGAAAAATAACAACAACAAAAATATGTCCATATTCTTAGACAAAAAAAAACTTGTACACTTACTCTTTTCTTTGCACAAAAAGTCCCGTTACAAATTTTTTGCTCCAAAATTGAGTCGATCTTGTTAAATGTCAGTCAGTTTATGTGTTTCAAACTAATTGGTACATTGCATATTCAAAAACTGTGAAAAAAATGGGGAAAAAACAAATTTCAAACGATTTAAAAGAATTAATTATTAACTTATGGAAGGAAAATAATTCAATACGCGAAATCGCGAGAATAGTTAAAAAACCACATAGTACTGTGCATTACGTCATAAAAGCCTTCCAAAAAAATAATTCTCTGGAAAGGCCCAGTGGAAGTGGTCGTCCTAAAAAAATAAATAATCCTCAGGTTGAACGAAAAATATGCTATTTAGTGAAAAAGGATCCAAAAATTTCTGCAGTAAATATTGCTAAAATGCTTAAAAGTTCAAAAATAGTTGATGTGACTCCACAGACGGTAAGAAATTTCCTCCACTCGAAAGATTTATATGGATACGCAGCTCGCAAGAAACCCCTCCTTTCAAAAAAAAATGTCCAAAAACGCCTTATGTATGCAAGTGAGTTTTTGGACAAAGACAATGCTTTTTGGGAAACAGTAATTTTTACTGACGAATCCAAATTTAATATATTTGGCAGTGACGGTCGAAAATTTGTATGGAGAAAGGAAGGGGAAGCTTTAAATCCACGTAATGTGACACATACTGTTAAACACGCTGGTGGAAATGTAATGGTGTGGGGGGCTATGAGTGCAAATGGAGTGGGAAACCTTGTTTTTGTAGAAGGAAACATGAATAAAACGGATTATTTGAATATTTTAAAAAATAATTTGGTTCAATCTGCACAAAAAATGGGTTTAGGTGATAACTTTTCATTTGTCCAAGATAACGATCCAAAGCACTCAGCCCTCATAGTAAAGGAATGGCTTCTTTATAATACAAAAAAAGTATTACCTCATCCACCACAAAGCCCAGATTTAAACCCAATTGAACATTTGTGGTCACATATGAAATCTAAATTAAAGGATTACCAGATTTCTAGCAAAGAAACTTTGAAAACCGCATTAAAGGATATATGGAGCTCTATTCCAGGAGATGTAACAAGAAATCTGGTCCATTCCATGCCGAGAAGACTCTTAGCCGTCAAAGAAGCTAAGGGTCAACACACAAAATACTAAAATATATAATATAACTTTGTTTAATGTTGTAAATTTAAGTTTTTTCTTGGTGTACAAGTTTTTTTTTTGTCTAAGAATATGGAGATATTTTTTGTTGTTGTTTTTTTTTTCTTTATAATTAGCATTACAAAAAAATGTTTATGTACCTATATAATATGGATCTCAAGCTTTAATTTGTGTTTAATAAATCTTATTTTCTTTGCAAATTTTCATCGCTTTGTTTCTTTTTATTCTGAGTTGGTAAGTGTACAAGTTTTTTTTTTGTTGACTGTATATACATGTTAAATTATCAAAAACACTTACTTTTTTTCTTTCCTGTCTAATTGTACGCATGATAGATTTATTGCCAAAAGCAGCATGCGTACAAACCTTACAAACACGATTAACTGCAATTCGCCGAAAAAGTTCATTCATGTAGTAGGTACAAGGTTGCCAGATCAAAAACCTTAGAACCTCAATAATGCTATATAGCGTTTTCGGTTTCAGCGAGTTTGATGCTCACCAGGTTCCCACACAGGTGGAGGCAACTGGCCCTCCCTTCCAATACCCATTAAGGGGATTACAGGAGTGGTTGGGTTTAGTCGTGGGCCCCCAGACTTGGGTAGTGCAGTGTGAAATCAGCTGATTGATTTTGAACAGTCAGCTGATGTGTGGATTGTGTTTAAGATGGTTGTTTACCTGGAAAATAGTAAACAAATATGGAAAGAATGTTTGCGGGTAGGAAAAATTTTGAAAATATGTTAGGAATTAGGTAGTGTTAGTTTGGTTGTGAGGAGTGCAAAATGAAAGATATAAAAAGGATGCTCGGGCGGAAATTAGATATAGAAAAAAAAGAAGATAAGAAAGTAAAGGAACTCTGAGGAGCTGTGAAGAAAAAAAGACAAGTTGTTCAAGATTAAATTTCGGAGGTGAAATTGTAGTGGTTACAAATAAAGGACGTCTTGGAAAAAAATTTTGATTTTAGTGAAAAGTATTCCTGAAAGTAAAAAAAAGGGGAAATAAAGTATACATATAACAGAGATAGATATACAGAAAACAAATCAGATAAATACATTCACAAATATATAATAAAAAAAAAAAACATTTAAGATCAGTAAAAGTAACGAATCCTAAAGAAAAAACAGAAAAACAAAAAGACCCAAATTAAATCTCGCTTAAAGAAAAAGGAGTGAACGAATTTGGTGATGTAGTGATTCCTAGCTATGGCATAAGCCAAGCCACCTAAAAATATCAACAGACGAAATAAAAAAAGCACTACAACAATAAAAACCGCCACAAAGGACCTATGTGCTTATGAGCCAAAGGACAGTGACTAGAAACACCAATCAATAGCTGGAGAAATAGAAGTGGGTATACCAACATGAGTGTGTGCCGCCATCCTAAACGACCCGTTGGTACACGTATCGTGCCATTTATTTTTGTAGACTAGGACCCGACGTTAACTACTATTACGGACAGAATTTCCATACATACATATATATATATATATATATATATATATATATATATGTATGTATATATATATATATATATATATATATATATATGTATATATATATATATATATATATATATATATATATGTATATATATATATATATATATATATATATATGTATATATATATATATATATATATATATATAAATATATATATATATATATATATATATATATATATATATATATATATAAACAAAAAAAAAAGAACCCAAATTAAATCTCGCTTAAAGAAAAAGGAGTGAACGAATTTGGTGATGTATACATATATATATATATATATATATATATATATATATACATGTATATATATATATATATATATATATATATATGTATATATATATATATATATATATATATATATATATACATATATATATATATATATATATATATATATATATATAAATATATATATATATATATATATATATATATATGTATATATATATGTATATATATATATATATATATATATATATATATAAGGTTTTTGTTGTTGTATCTAATTTTTTAACCTTTTTTCTTTTAGAAATTAATAGATTTGTTTAGGTTTTGAGGTTATTTTATATTAGTATGTATATTTTTTTTTTTATTAATTCACATATTAATCTTATTTTTTTTTTTTTTTTAATATATTTATTTTTATTATTGAATCTGACTATACGTCATTCACAATAAGTATTAAAATCTTAGCCTAACAAAATATTTAAGTTGATACTGCCATTGCAGCACTCAACTGACTGTTCGAATAAAAAAAATAAAAAAAGGAAAATTATGTTGCCAAATCAAAAGTTTGCACCCGTTTCAAACGCCTATGACCCACAAATAAAAGCAAGTCCCTCGCAAATGGATTGGGATGATCAGTAACTTTTGCAATGTAGCTCGTACACGATTTTTTAATCTCTTCTCGGATGGTAGGAATATTGAGATCCAAGTGGATGTTATTATTTCGTATGTACCAAGGAGCGCACGTAATCATTCTCAGAATCTTTGACTGTCTTCTTTGTAGCTTTTTAACATTTGATGCGGAGGCGGAACCCCACAACTGGATACCATAATACCATATTGGTCTTAAGGCTGCCTTGTATAAGAGTACCTTGAGGTCCAAGTTCAGTGAAGAGTGTGGCCCAATTAACCAGAAAAGTTGAGCGGTTTTGATTTTCAGCTGTGTAATTTTGGCTGCAATATGGTGAACCCACGTCAGACGCCGATCGAGATGTATTCCCAAGTACCTAACTTGGCTCTGCTCTGGAATTGTTGTCCCGTTTATTGAAATCGGTGCGCAACTTTTGTGCTTTAATGTAAAGGTTATGTGAACACTTTTCGAGGCATTAACTTTTATTTTCCACATATTCAACCATTTCTCCAAATCAGCAATGTGGGTTTGAAGTTGTTGGGAAGCTACTTCCGGATGTTGATGTATACTTAAAAACGCTGTATCATCCGCAAATGTGGATGTGTGTGTGAGTTGATTTGTAGGCAAATCGGCGGTATATAATAAGTAAAGAAATGGGCCGAGTATACTCCCCTGAGGGACACCAGCTGATATTCGTTTGATTGACGAATAAGTACTTTTTGATCGTACTACAAAAGACCTATTCGCTAGATAGCTAGTGAGCAGTTTGTGGACGTTTTCAGGAAGCAGTAGTGAAATTTTATATAAAAGGCCTTCGTGCCAGACTCTGTCGAAAGCTTGTGATATATCAATAAATAGTGCAGAGCAGTACTGCTTATTTTCAAAAGTTTGACGAATTAAATTCGTAATTCTATGCACTTGTTCGATGGTACCGTGTTTTTTCCTAAACCCAAATTTGTGGTTGGGAATTAAGTTAGCCGAGTCAGTATACGGTGATAACGATTTTAATATTAACCTCTCAAATATTTTTGAGAGAACCGGCAATAAGCTGATTGGGCGGTACGATATCACCTGCGTGACGTCTTTGCCAGGCTTGGGGATCATAACTATTCCCGATTGTTTCCAAGATAATGGAAAATGTCCAGTTCTTAACATCGAATTAAAAATAAACATAACGACTCTCAAAGCCGAATTCGGCAGGTTGATGATCATAGCGTTAGTGATTTTGTCACTGCCGGGTGATTTTTTTGGGTTTAGACCACCTTCAGAGCAGGTAGGCGGATTTTTAATGGGCCAAAAACACGTTCTGGGACAGCTGTTGGTGGTAAACAAGAGTTCCGTTTCTTTTGGAACAAAAACCGCCTCCAGGTGATTGGCAAACTCTTCAACTTTCTCGCTGGAGTTTTTCGCCCACTTCCCATTATGTAAGCGAATTGGAGCTTCATAAGCAGTAGGGCACTTCATTTTGCGGACTGCCTTCCACAAACTGTAGTCCGTCTTCTCGGTGGGATCTAAATTCTCCAAAAATCTGTTCAGGTTTAGCTCTTTTTCCCTCTGAAGGGCCCACGTAACATCTTCTGGCATTGATTTAATTGTGTTTTTAAAATCGGCGAGCGAAACTCTTGCCATTGGCGTCTTAATCGTCTTTTTTCTCTTAGTAGAGTTTGAATGTGGCTTGGATCGTTGGTACCCCTTTTTGTATATAATGAGGTAGTGGGCGTAGAAACCTTAGCAGAATCAGTCAGTATACTAGTTAGTTGGTTCACAGCCGACTGTATTTCATCATCAGTTTTTAGTGAAATATTTTGCGGCAGGTGTGCGCTTACATACATTTTATATTTAAGCCAGTTTGTCTTTCTGTTTGGAAAATAAATAGCATTCTGATCTAAATTTTGCTGGGCATTGGAAGGCGTTAAAAAGGTTGGAGAATGATCCGACGACAGATCGAGGGAAGGAAGCAGCGAAATATGCTCGCGTTGCATACTTCAAAACACATTAAAATCTATCACATCGGGGATTTTGTTTAAGTAAGTAGGCCAATATGTAGGGTGCCCTGCGGATATTGCATCCAAGTTGTTGGACAAAACAGTATCAAGAAGTTGTCTGCCCCTTGGAGTAACGAGGCGAGAGCCCCAAAACGTATGTTTAGCGTTAAAATCTCCAGCAGCTAAGAATTTTGAGCCTAACGTTTTAAGAAAATGGGTGAACTGCTCCTTATTAATATTGTGCCTTGGAGGGCAGTACAGTGCAGATATTGCAATCCCTGTGGTGGGTATGTTGATAGTTGTGGCCTGAATATGATCTGTTTTATACTCTGGCATTAGAAAATGGTCGACATCCTTATGAACAAGAATTGCTGAACCTCCACAAGCTCTACCAATTGGGTGCTTTGTATCATAGGTATAATACCCATTTATTCGAAAACAATTTTTGATCGAAAAATAGGTTCTGGAAACAAGCAAAACATCTATTTGATGTGTGTGCAGGAAGTGTTGAACTTCATTTTTATGCTGGCTTAAGCCGTTAGCGTTCCAGAAACATATTTGTAACCGGTTCATTTTTTATTGTCTAGCAAAATCTGCATTAACATGCTTTGATTTTGCAGCATTTGTTCAAACATACTCTCCATGCTTGCCATAAATCGGTCCATGGTTTGTATCAATTTGTCTATGGAGCTTGGATTGTTTTCAAAACTCTCGGAGTAGGTTGGATTTTTTCGATTACAATTATCGCTGCTAGGAATTGCAGGGGCTGCCGTACCTTTTTTTAACGTTTGTGCATAAGACAATTGCGGGTGATTTACGTTTGTGTCACCACGGCTTTGTTGTTGCAACATAGGTAGTGGATTTTGAAGTACGGTGTTACGATACTGAGTGTTTACTGGTTTTTTAAAATCTGTTTGCTTGCGGCGCAAATAAACTTCACAACCATGGTAGTTTGCACTGCATTTTAGAACTTTGGAGTCATTTTTGGCATGGCGACAATCGAGACTTTTGTGGATGTTTCCACATCTGACGCATACCGATGGCAATTTACAAAACCTTTTAGTGTGCCCAAATTCTTGACAGTTTCGGCACTGTGATGGCCCTTTGCGCTTTATAGGCTCTTCAACTACTACTTTGCGATTAAGAATATACCTTAAGCTGTAAATTGGGTGAGGGTCACCCTTTTTTTCATATGTGAAGAGTTAAAAGTAATCTCAACTCTAAACATAGGCTGAGGAATTTTATTTCTATTCAAAATATTATGAACAGATTTTACTTCATAGCCCTCTTTTTCTAGGGCATCTTGTAGATCTGCCACTGGTACCGAACTATCAATACCCTTTACAACCACTATTAAGCCCTTAGCACTTTTCAACTGGTATGTATAGTAGCTCTTCTTCTCAGAATCGAGGCTATTAACAAGCTTCCTATAATTTGTTTCACTGTTCACTTGTATTTTGGTTTCCAATACGTTGCCCTTCTTCAGTGACGCAACGTAAAAATTGTCCTTACCAACTGCCTGCGTCAGCTTTTTCACCAATTCATTAGTAGTAGCCTCTCTAAGATATAATGGAGGGGGTTTGAAATTTTTAGCAGATGCAGGTGTCAATTCTGTAGCGTCAGCATTGTCAAGCAGTGCGAAACGATTTTGGGATGCCGCAGAGTTCTTCGGCTGCTTAGAACTTGGTTCAAATTTTTCAGACCGAGGGCTATACTTACGTTTTGTGATCGTTATGTAGCGATCCATACCTGTTAGCACCCTTTTGCTTGTTGTTTTAGGTGTATTTCCCCTTTCGTTAATGTTTTCTTTGCTTACCGTTGGTGTTGCTATTTTATTGCTTTTGTCTGTAAACAAAAATTCGTTTAACTGTGGTGCACTTCTACTTGCACTCAAACTTGTGTTTGTTGTTTTTGCACTTAAATACTTATTATTTAACATTGGATTATCAATGTTCTTTTGTTCATTGTTATTATCAGAATTTAACACTATGTATGCATTTCTGTTGTTTATGCTGAGCCTTCTCTCTCTAGTCGGAGAGTTCGTTAAGCTCATTTATTAATTTTTAATCTGATTTTTGCTTTTTGTTGTTTTTACTTTTATGTATGTTTATTGTATGTATGCCAA
The DNA here is from genome assembly GCA_963675445.1 of Linnaemya vulpina. Taxonomy (NCBI): domain Eukaryota; kingdom Metazoa; phylum Arthropoda; class Insecta; order Diptera; family Tachinidae; genus Linnaemya; species Linnaemya vulpina. The sequence continues at coordinate 4,662,147 of OY776281.1, read as the reverse complement.
TAAGAATATGAAACTTGTTTTGACAAAAACGTATTCAAGGTTTTTCTTTTTCGGTCATTAGCCTTTTTTGGGTCACTTTCAGGTAGACAATTATTTAAATTGTTTTTAACATTATTATTGTTTTTTGTTTGTGTGTTTAATAACAAAAATTGACCTGCTATTTGGCTTTGCACGGAATTTAAATAAAAGTCAAAATTCCGACATGAAATTCAGTCCATATTTGTTCCTCAGACGACAGAAGTAGAATTGCGAATATTAATCTTATGAACACAGTAAATTTAACAGTTAATTTGCATTGCTATTTTTGTTAAGGTATTCTGCACACGACACTAAAAGTTAGTAGTGACCTAATAAAGCGATAAGCACTTGTCTTCTCTTGTAATTAGGAGAGTAAAATCAATATCATTAATTATCTCATTACTCTTAATGATGAATAAATAAAAGAATAAGTAGATGTTAATGATGTTAATGTTAACGTGATAATTAAGTTACATGATTATTACTATTGAAAACACACTACTGATAATAATAATAGTAACTTTGATATAAAGAATAAGAAACTATGTACATTTAATAGTTCCTGCAACATGCTCCCTCCGAAAAACGACTGTTTTCAGATTTTGTTCTGATGCTTGGAAAAAAGGCCTTTGTTGGGAGTATTTTCTTTCAGTCGGTTGACTACGCTATGCTCCGACTCACAGCGTGAAAATAAGGCTCAATCCTCCTTCCATAGATGGCTACTATGATGATGCAGAATTTTCTTCAATAGTGTCTGTAGGGAGAAAACAAATCTTGGTAATTGGTCTTTTTATAATTTTGTTTTTTGTTAAAAGGGATACTACCCGCACCCGACCATCAAGGCCAGGGTGAATTTCGTGAATACGGCCTAGTGTCCATTGTGCAAGACCACATCTATCGTCAGCAATAAGTACTAGATCCCCAACCTTAGCGTTTCTCTTTAAGCCATTTTGGGCGAGATTGCAGGTTTGGTTCCTGTAGACAATTTGTTGGTTCTCCGATTAAGAAATGCGCTGGAGTCAAAGCATTCAGATCCGATGGGTCAGAGGACAATGGACAAAGAGGTCGTGAATTTAGTACACTTTCAATTTGGCAAAGAAGCGTTGCCAGTTCTTCAAAATTTAGAATTTTATCGTGCACTATTCGTTTTAAGTGATACTTTACAGATTTTACTCCTGCCTGCCAAAGACCACCGAAATTGGGCGAGGCAGGGGGAATGAAATGCCATTCTGTGCCTATTAGAGTTAGCGTTTGAAGTAAATCCTCAGGAAGTGATTTTTTATTTTGATGTAGAAGAACCTGTAGCTCCTTTGAGGCGCCCAAACAATTTGATCCACCGTCGGAGTATATATCTGTACATGTACCTCTTCTGGAAATGAACCGTCTAAAAGCAGCTAAAAAGGAGTTTGTGGATAAATCTGAAACAGCTAGGTGTAGGCTTTCGTAACCATACACACAAAAACGCAAATATATCCCTTTGAAACGCCAGCAGATCTTAATTTAGAATTTTTTATTAGTATAGTGCCAGCATAGTCAACACCACTATGCTTAAACGGTCTGGTAGGTTGTAGTCGAATAGATGGAAAATTTTCCATTATCTGGGTTGCAGTTTTAGCAGAATAAGTGAAGCACCGCATACAATTACTTATTACGGACTTAGCCAGTTGATTTCCTGCAATAATCCAATACTTTCTGTTCACATAGGACTTTGTTAATGTTATTCCACCATGTAAGGTTTTTTCATGAGAATCCAGCACTATTAGTTTGACTAGGGGGTTTTTACTCGATAAAAGAATAGGGTGTTTGACATTAAAAGGTAAGTTCGCATTTTGAAGACGACCACCAACACGTATTATGCCTTCGTCGTCTATAAAAGGCATTAGTTTCTGTATTGAATTATGTTTGACATCATGCTTACGAACGAGAAGTTCCTTTTCTTCGAAAAAATCAATATTTTGAGTTATTTTTATTAAGTTTAATAGCGTCTGATTGGGAATAGTTGGTGTTAGTGGACCAGTTTGCCTAGAGTTACCATTCTTTATGTTGTGAGCAAATTGATAGCAAATTGAGATTGCTCTCAAAAGCATATTTAACTTAGAAATCTTCAATAAAAAATAGGGATATTTCGAAGCCTGGACACTATTTTCTGATATTATAATACCTTCGGCCGTATTCTCCTTAGGCAAAATGTTCAAGGAAAGATTGGCTACAGAAATGGAGTTTATAGCAAGTTTATTTTTAGATTTTTCTTCCGCAGTTTCTAGATTTGACAACTTGGGTGGCCATAGTGATTGAGACCCTAATAAAAAATCTGGTCCCTTCCACCATATATTGTGTTGCAACAATTGACGAGGAAAAATTCCTCTTGAAGCACAATCTGCAGGATTAAGTTTCGAAGGTACATATCTCCATTGCAGTAGGTTGCTGTATCGCTGTATTTCAGAAACTCTGTTAGCAACATACGCAGTCCAACTTGACGGTGGCTTACGTATCCAACTTAGTACAGTGGAGCTATCACTCCAAAAGAAAATATCTTGAATAGTTAAGTCTTTAAACGACTTTTGTACCTTGTTTGTTAATTTCACTAATAGCGTTGCAGCACAGAGCTCCAATCTTGGAATTGATATAGTTTTAATTGGTGAAATTTTAGATTTAGCTTGCAGCAAATAGACAGAAACGTTATTAGTTGTAACAACCCTTATATACACTGCTGCAGCATATGCCGCTGTTGAGGCATCGCAAAAACAATGAAGTTCAAGTTTACAGTAGTCAGATATATTAAGCCATCTAGGAATTTTTAGCTTTGAAAATTCAGAAAACGTTGATCTGTATTCTAACCACTTTTCCTCTATATCTTGAGGAATCGGCTCATCCCAATCTACTCCATGTTCCCATAACTGTTTAAAAAGAGATTTCGCAATAATAGTACAAGGTGTAAGCCACCCTAAAGGATCATATACACGTGCAGTTTCAGATAAAATAATTCTTTTTGAGACTTGACGATTAGCATCAGTGTTAGTTTTAAAAGAAAGGTGTCGTCAGTCGTATTCCACTGGATACCAAGTGTCTTGACTACATTGTTACCTTCGAAATTTAAAGTCAAATAAGTTCCTCTTAACTCCTCAGGGATATTTTTTAATAATTCAGAGGAATTGGTTATCCATTTTCTTAGTTTACATCCACCCTTTTCTAATAGAGAGCATAGGTTTCTTTGCAAACTGATTGCATTTTTCACACAATCAGCCCCAGAAATGATATCGTCAACATATGAGTCATATACCAGAATTTTAGATTCCTTAGGAAACTCGGTTTCGTAGTCTTCTGCTATTTATTTCAAAACACGTATGGAAAGATATGGAGCTGAAGTTGTTCCATACGTTACAGTATTTAACTGGTATACGGAAATGTCATCTAAAGGACTGTATCGCCAAAAAATTTGTTGAAACGGGCGATGGTTTGAAACTACTTCAATCTGTCTGAACATCTTTTCAATGTCAGCACTGAAGGCAATTTTATGTACTCTCCATTTGGTAATGATTTGTGGTAGATCATTCTGCAAGGCTGGGCCTGCGTAGAGCTCTTGATTCAGACTGTTATGGCCGTCTGTATGGCTGCTACCGTCAAACACCACTTTTAACTTTGTAGTGGTGCTATTTTCTTTGAGTACACCGTGATGAGGCGAAAAATATGAATCTTTTTTAACGTCCGCAGGGTAAGTACCGATTCTAGTCATATGTCCTAAGTTTTCGTATTCACGCATAAAGGTTTTGTATAAATTAGCAAGAGATTGGCAACTAGAAAATGATTTTTCTAATTGATAGAAACTTTTCAGAGCTGGTATCATATTATTATGAAGATTAGGCATATTTTTATCTGTTAGCAAAGATTTAAATGGCAAGTTTACTATGTAACGGCCTGAGGAGGAACGTGTAGTTGTGGCCTTAAAGAACTTTTCGCACGCTAGCTCTTTATCGGATAAATCACGTTGTGTAGTGACTTCCTCTTTTTCCCAAAATGAGCGTAAGATATTTTCCAAATTCACGTTATGGAAATGAATGGTATTTGGCGTAGTTGATTCGGGAGAACCAGAAAATATCCATCCGAAAACTGTGTTTTGGAAAAATAAGTTATTGTGCACAAAAGACTCAGAAGGTATCTTGATCTTTGAGCATATATCAGAGCCAAGAAGTAGATCAATAGTATCTCTTCTGTAATAAAATGGGTAAACCAAATTACCACTGTTCAATTTTGGTAGGCATATATTTGACTTGCCAAAATTTGGACGATACGAAGAAACATTAAGAAGCACTAATGCTGTACAGGATAGATTTCTTTCTAAGTCCATAGACAACAACTTAAGATTTACAGTACTTCTCGCCAACATATCACTATTACCTACGCCTGTCACTTTAATGTTGGACTTACTCTTAGGAAGTCTCAACAGCTGAACTGCAGCTTCTGTAACTAAACTTCCTTGAGCCGCTGGATCTAATAAAGCCCTTAGAGTAAATCGGCCATGATTAGTGTCGACAAGAAGACGTATAGTATATAGTACCACATTATTATGTGCTGGAGAAACTCGAGTAGAATACTGAGATTTAGATGACAAATTTACAGAAAAAGTTGAGTTTTGGACCACAACAGTATCTTCAACATGTAGAGTAGTGTGATGAGGTAATTTACAAGTACCACATCTATGTAAAGACTTGCAGTTATCATGTTTGTGTCCCACAATAAAACAGTTTCTGCAAATATTTCTTTTATTCAAAAAATCGTCTTTGGATTTTGTAGGTAAAGTCAAAAATTTATAACATTGAGATAGATAATGATTTCTTTCACAGAATAAACATGAACTTGCTTTGGGTTTTGCAACATTACTATTATGAACATGGGTCTGGTTTCTGTTTTTAAAGTTAGCATGTTTATTTGGTTTAGATGTAGAGGGAAAACTATCATTTAATGATTCTAACGCTCTGAATGTATTTTCAAGAAAAGAAAGCCAGTCCGCCATTTTTGGTATTTCTGTTGATGATTTTAATGATTGTTCCCATTCTCTGCGAGTTTGTTGGTCAAGCTTTTGACTTAGTATTGGAATAAGAAATGGGTCCCAATCAACAGTATTAATGCCCAGATTTTGAAAGGAATTTAAGCATTCTTGTGTTTTGTCTAAAAGGTTTTTTATGCTTTCAAAACTTCTGAACATTAAATAGCTTAATGGCAAGATCATCCACAATTTTTCGCTTATTATGATATCTTGACTCTAACATTCTCCACGTTGAATCATAATTAGCATCTGTAATGGTGACAGATTTTATAAGAGACGCTGCTTCACCGGAAAGAGTTCCCTTTAAATAATACAATTTCTGAATATTCGAAAGTGAACTATTCAAGTGTACCAAAGATTTATAAATATCCCGAAATGAGATCCAATCTAAATATTGTCCTGAAAATTTAGGAAGGGAAATCCTCGGTAAACGTGCATCGATACCTGAAACTGTATCTGACCGGTTATTTACCACAGCAAATGTGCTGCTAAATGGAGAACGTGAAGGTTCATTCTTCTGTGAGCTGTCAATGATTTTACCTTTAAATGTGAAATATATTTCCGAGATATCATAGTAATAATCTTCTGCAATATATGGCACATCCTTAACGTTTATAGATGTATCGTGAATAAGTTGCAAAATTTTATCGTGATTTAGTTTGAATTGTTGAAACAAGTTATCTACTTCAACAGAAAGGCTTTCAATATAACCGAGAGTTTTTTCGGAATCGGCTTTAGACAAAAATCTCTGACTGAGTTTTGATAGAGTAGTTTTCAATCCATGTTGACTTTCAATAATTGAATGTAACTCATATTTACGTATATATAACTCATATTTACATATAACTCATATTTACGTAAATATAACTCATATTTACGTAAATATAACTCATATTTACGTAAATATAACTCATATTTACGTAGTGCGAATACAAAGTTCAAAGTATTTATTATAATAATATTCTTCTTTTATCGTTCGGCTATAGGTCAGGTTTTTAAAAATCAATAAACACTAAATATTTTTTGATTATTTAATCTTTATTTAATGTTATTTTTCCCAATATTTCGAATAGCTTCGCTATTCATCTTCAGGGGAACACTGTTGGGTACAAAACAATATATGATAAACATTAAAATTAATTTTTGATTATTTCTAATAAATTTACAATTACATATATATATAACTCATATTTACGTAAATATAACTCATATTTACGTAGTGCGAATACAAAGTTCAAAGTATTTATTATAATAATATTCTTCTTTTATCGTTCGGCTATAGGTCAGGTTTTTAAAAATCAATAAACACTAAATATTTTTTGATTATTTAATCTTTATTTAATGTTATTTTTCCCAATATTTCGAATAGCTTCGCTATTCATCTTCAGGGGAACACTGTTGGGTACAAAACAATATATGATAAACATTAAAATTAATTTTTGATTATTTCTAATAAATTTACAATTACATACATGTAAATTAAGAATTAAATAAAATTATATTGAATTAACATATTTTCAATATGTCGATCGTCTGTAGTCCTTAGCTGCGAAAACTGATTTGTTTATGTTGTTTTTTGTGTTTGTTTATCACACTTCTGTAAATTTGACCGCATTTCTCTGTGTCTTGTTTATAGTTAAGTCTTTTCTCTGCAGGAACGTCAATTATGTGTAACATCTCTAAAGTAAATCTCCTGGAATAATGGTTTTCTTGTTGTAATATTTTTACATTATCAAAATTTGGCACATGATTTTCCTTTGCACAGTGGGCCGCAAGTGCAGTTTCTTGTTCCATGGGTTTGTTTTTCATTCTTATATCTGATTTATGAGATGTTAGTCTGGTCTTCAGTTTATTTTTAGTTGTTCCTACGTATTTCTTATTACATGTGCCTGAGCCGTCACCGTTGCAGTTAATACTATATATAACGTTGCATTTGTCCTCTTTCTTAAATTTAGTCTTTGTGTTACTATATAGGCTCTGCATAGTATTATTCGTCTTAAATGCTGTTGTTATTTTTCAATGTCATATAGATCTGAGTTTTTTAACCTTTCAGAAAAACCTTTTATATATGTTAGTCCTTTATAATACTTTGTATTAGTCTCTCTTCTTATTGTTGTGTCATTCTTTTTATATGTTAAATTGTTTATAATTGTTTTCGGAAAATCGTTCATGTCTAAGATTTCTTTTATTTTCCGTAAATTTTCTTCATGATACCTATCGTCACTAATGGTGAGTACTCGTCTGATGAAATTACTTGCTGTGTTTATTATAATTCTTCTGGGATGTTTGGAATAGAAATTAATCACACGACCGGATGCAGTAGGTTTTTGATACCAGTTGACTGTCATCATATTTTGGTGTCTACTAACAATTGCATCTAAATATGGTAATTTACTATCTCTTTCCGTTTCCACTGTAAATTGTATTTGTGGGTTAAACGCATTTAAAACATTTAGAACTTCATCTGCCGTATCCTTATTTATGATAGCAAATATGTCATCTACGTATTTTGTTAATAATCTGGGTTTTATTTTTAATTTTGTAAGGGATTGATCCAGTAACTCCTCCATAACAATATCGGAAACAACTGGTGATAACATCGGCATTCCCTTACATTGTCCGTAAATTCGTTCCTCATATTTAAAATAACGGCTGTCTTTGATGCAAAACTTTAGTAACTCCATGAAAAGGTATTTTGGTATTTTTGTGTGTTGTTGTAATATGTCCCACTTATTTTCTATTATTTGTAGTGCTAAATTTATAGGTATGCTCGGAAATAGCGATACTACGTCATATGATACCATAATTTCATTATTGTCTAATCTCTTATTATTTACTTTTGATTAAATTCCACTGCGTCTCTTACATTGTAAGTTGAGTTTCTGGTTAAATTTTTTAAAATATGAACTAAATATTTGTAAAGTTCATATGATGGTGCATTTTGTGACGAACAAATTGGTCTTAAAGGCATTCCTATTTTGTGTACTTTCGGTAACCCATATATTCTGGGTGCTATAGACGTACTTGTTATGCCCTTCACAAAAATGTGAAAGGGTATATTTAGGTTTGTCATTCCGTGTGTAATTTCTTCGATATCAATATGCGACCCCATAAAGTATATATATTCTGGATCCTTATGAATAGCGATGACGATTGAGCGATGTCCGTCTGTCTGTACGTGAAATCGGTTTTCCCAAGCTCCCAGAAGAGCTAGAGACTTCATTCTTGGACTGATCGATTGGAAGTGAGCTAACTTAGAGTGGTATTGGAATTCAGAAAAATCGGAAGGACGGTTCCAGAGCTGGGAAGCTTACACCTATTTCTCGACGCAAAATTAACACCAAAAACCGATTATTTTCTTGCTTATTTGAAAATTGAACCTATTTCATGCCTTGGGACTCCTCAATTGTCCATTTAAAACTAAAAAAAAAAAAATTTTTTTTCCAGGGATGGGAAATTAAAATTTTTTTTTTGGTACATTCAGTGTTTTGTGGTACATATAATAACTAAAATGTTTAAAAATTTAAAGTTTTTCTTAAATAAAACCGTTTTTGGTGTAATGAAGATTTGCATCGATGAAAAAAAATTTAAAAATTTAAAGTTCCCATCCAGGGTTAGGAAATTCAATTTTTTTTTATACAATAAGCTAACCAAAAATCAACTGACGTCATTTTTCCTGGTTAAGATTATTTTTTATTTCGGCAAAACGAAATTGGTATTAAAAATTAAAAAAAAATTAAAATTTCGATTCCAGGGTTCGGTACCGCAATATTTTGTAGTACATGAAGGTAACGAAAGTAGTAACAAATTTGTAATTTTCTTAAATAAAACCGCTTTATACATCATTAAGACTTCCATTGGTAGCAAATAATTTAAAAAAATTTAATTTTCGATTCCAGGGATCGGAAATTGAATATTTTCTTACACATTCGGTATTGTGTGGTACATATAATAATTAAAATGTTTAAAAAGTTAAAGTTTTTCTTAAATAAAACCGTTTTATACATCAGGAAGATTTGCATAGATGGAAAAAAAATTTAAAAATTCTTATCCAGGGTTAGGAAATTTTAATATTTTTTGTACATTAAAATAACTAAAAATCAACTAACGTCGTTTTATCCTAATTAAAATTATTTTTTGTCCTGGTAAAACAGAATTGGTATCAAAATTAAAAAAAAAACAAATTTCGATTCCAGGGCTCGAAAACTGATATATATTGTACTACAAGAAAGTGACAGAAATGGTTACAAATTTGTAGTTTTTCTTAAATAAAACCACTTTATACATCATGAAGTCTTGTATGGATAAAAATTATTTTAAAAAGTTTTAATTTTCGCCTCCAAGGATCGGAAATTGAAATATTTTTTGGGCACATTCGGTATTTTGTGGTACATATAATGACTAAAATATATAAATATGTTAAGTTATTCTTAAATAAAACCGTTTTTGGTAACATGAAGATTTGTATGGATGAAAATATATTTTTAAATTTAAAGTTCCCATCCAGGGTTAGGAAATTTGAATTTTTTAATACAATAACATAACCAATAATCAATTAACGTCGTTTCTTCTTGGTTAAAATAATTTTTTATTCTGGCAAAACAAATTTGGTATCAAAAATTTAAAAAAATCAAAATTTCATTTCCAGTGTTGGATACTGCAATGTTTTGTAGTACATGAAAGTGACAAAAATTGTTACAAATTTTAGTTCTTCTTATATAAAACCGCTTTATACATCATAAAGACTTGCATTGGTAAAACATTATTTAAAAAAATTTAGTTTTCGTCTCCAGGGGTGGGGAATTTTATTATTATTATTTTTTTGTTGGTACATTCGGTATTTTGTGGTACATATGGTAACTAATATGTTTAACAATTTTAAGTTTTTCTTAAGTAAAACCATTTTTGGTATCATTAAGATTTGCATTGATTAAAAATAAATTTAAAATTTTAAAGTTCCCATCCAGGGTTCCGAAATTTAAAATTTTTTTATACAATACATAACCAAAAATCAATTAAAGTCGTTTTTTTCCAAGTTAAAATTGTTTTTTATTTTGGCAAAACAAAATTGGTATTAAAAATTTAAGAAAAATAAGAGTGTTGATTCCAGGGTTGGATACTGCAATATTTTGTATAACATGAACGTTACCAAAATGGTTAAAAATTTGTACTTTTGCTTAAATAAAACCGCTTTACTCATTATGCTAAAACATTTTTAAAAATTAAAATTTATTTTCCAAGGGTGGGAAATTTAAAATATTTTTTTTAAGTAACCAAAAAACCCAACTGAAGTTGTTTTTATTTTTTGCTAACTGAAACTATTTTATAAGTTAGAAAGCAGACGTACGTTAGTGAAGGGTATATAAGATTCGGCACAGCCGAATATAGCACTTTTACTTGTTTTTAATTTATTTTTCTCCGTAGATGTTATGATATTTAAATTATATAATTTGTCTACTAAAGTATTATTTTTTGTCTGTAATGTTGATGTTGGATCTCTTTTTAGACGTCTATAAGTACACATGTCATTTAAAATTCGAGTAATTTTTTCTTTATAATCATTTCTTGCCATTACTACAGTTTTGTTTCCTTTGTCAAAATTTAATACTAACAAATCTTCATTTTCCTTTAAAAATTTACGCGTCTGACCCACTTTATTCAATATATATTTATCTCTTTGGTTTGTTTTTATTCTGTTCAAATGATCGTCTATAAGCGATGTTAATTTAATTCTACCATTCTCTTGTTTTTCTCTGTCGCTTATTGTTTGTATGCAATCCTCTCCCTCAGCTATACATTTAAAAAGCGGGAATGTACTCTTTGTACTTGGAAGTGCAAACTTGGGACCTAAAGAGAGTAGCCACTGTATATTTGTTGGTACTTGTTTTTCTGTGTTGTTGATAAACCATTCGTTCTGCTTTTTATTATATTTAGTTTTGAAAAAGCTTTATTTTTCAAAATATTAAATTTATTTATGTGTATAGCTTTTTGTGTCCTATTTAGCTTGTCATATAAAATATTTTCACTTTCAAAGAATAATGTCCTGTCCTCTTCGTCCAATAGGGAATCAACTTTCGCAGTTAAGATGTTTTTCTGTTTCTTATGTATATTAAGCAATTGGTGTTTTTGTTGTATTAATAAATTTAATAATTTTATATGAAAATTATAGATAATTTTAACTAATATTCTATGTACGTTTGGATGTATTTTATTACTTAGCATGTATATTGTGTAAACATTTTTAGTGATGTTATTTATAAAATTTGGTATAATACCTGAATGTTTGCATTTTAACAAGAAAGATGTCGATGATTTTAGTTTTGCTAACGTTTTGTTGTTTTTGGTGTACTTTCTAACAGTGTTGATGGTGTTTTTGTTATACTTTATTTTTATTTTACGATATAAAGTCATGTTGATGATATTCGGTGTGCCTTCCGTGTTCATATAGTATATATATTTAGTTTAATCGTTGACCTGTTGTACTATAATAATATTCTTGTTTTATCGTTCGGCTATAGGTCAGGTTTTTAAAAATCAATAAACACTAAATATTTTTTGATTATTTAATCTTTATTTAATGTTATTTTTCCCAATATTTCGAATAGCTTCGCTATTCATCTTCAGGGGTATTTATTATATGAATATATAGGTTAAGCAAATAATTAAAGAGGATTATTAATTAGTAACTGCTGTGTTAATTATAGTCACAGAGTTGGAAGTATTAGCTTTTGTATGCGAATAAATTTGATAGCTTTCAAAAATATAGTGAGAGAATTTAATTTCTAATACAAATTCAGTATAGAATTATAAGACTTAATATTAACTTTTCCAGTTAAATGTACAGCTGTACTAGATATAGATATAATAGTAAGCACGTCGATTAATAGGATTCGGTGTACAGAAGTACCAGAGTTTATTCATTAATACAGATGAACAATGAATATGTAGAACCTTATATAATTACTAATCAATCTTAATAACTTTTCAAGTTAGAAACTTGCGGTTTTATAACAGTTTTCAAATTATGTTGCAATGTACAGATGCACAAGAATTAGTATAAATTCTGTAGCATGATATAAAAAGTAGTTTTATAGAATTATTAACTGAAATAAAATTCGTTTGACTTAGACGAATCGAAGCACAGATAAGTGTAGAATGTAATTTCAGTTAAATGTTAATGTACAGCAGTACCAGAATTTTGTTGAGTTTCATAGAGCTATCTATCATACGATTAATGTATGCAAAGATATGTAGCACAAAGAAAATATTTTATCATACCATAAATTGTACTTTTTCTGTATGTCTAGTAGCTCCAATTAGTCTCCATCAAATTTTAAAAATATTACCAGAGACCGATTATTCAAGTATGTCCAATAGCTCTAGTTAATCTCCATCAAGTTTTAAAATATTACCAGAGACCAAGTTAATTCCCGGGTTTCGGCACCAATGTTTACGCAGTTAGAATGTAATAATTGTGTTAGAATTTTAAATGACTCCAATTCAATATAGTTTATTTAATGTAATGTGTACATATAACAAATTTTCAATATATGTTTTTACATACAGGATTATGTTATAATATGATATGTATGAAAGGTGTGTTACTGTGCTCGATCAGAAAAGAAGTGCTTTTTAGGTTTATTAATTCACATATTAATCTTATGAACACAGTAAATTTAACAGTTAATTTGCATTGCTATTTTTGTTAAGGTATTTTGCACACGACACTAAAAGTTAGTAGTGACCTAATAAAGCGATAAGCACTTGTCTTCTCTTGTAATTAGGAGAGTAAAATCAATATCATTAATTATCTCATTACTCTTAATGATGAATAAATAAAAGAATAAGTAGATGTTAATGATGTTAATGTTAACGTGATAATTAAGTTACATTATTATTACTATTGAAAACACACTACTGATAATAATAATAGTAACTTTGATATAAAGAATAAGAAACTATGTACATTTAATAGTTCCTGCAACAGGTATAATAATAAGAAAAATAATAATTCATATATAATAATGTAAAAAAAAAGGTGAAATGAAATTAATCTACAATAATTAATAGATTTGTTTAAGTTTTGAGGTTATTTTATACTAGTATATATTTCGATATTTCGCTAGCCTTCGGTTAGCTTCTTCAGGAAAGTATTTTATATTGTCAAAAATGTTCTTTTCAATTATATATATATATATATATATATATATACATATATATATATATATATATATATATATATATATATATATACAATTTTTTTTTTTAACAACATAAATCAAAAATTTTTTATACAAAAAAATACTAATTCTAAAATGTATAAAAAGTGTAAATTAGTTAATTTTAAATATTAAAACATACTAACTACAAAATTCATAAATATTATAAATTTTAGTTATATATAATAATGTAATGAAAACGATGAGTAAGTGTTAACAAAAAATTCTTTTAATGCTTTGTAATTGATATTATTAATATAAAAAATATGTACTAATATAAAATAACCTCAAAACTTAAACAAATCTATTAATTACTATAAGGTTTTTGTATCCTGAAATATTTTGTGGAGCGAAAATTTTTTCTTGTTGCGCGTAGACATCCTTTTTTGGCGCGTTAATAAACAAAAAGGGAGCGAAATTGTTAGATAAGCTCGTTTAGGGTTTCGGCGGCCATTTTAGCGAGTTTAAGTTCCTAAAACAAGAACGACAAAGGGGGTTTAAAAAAAAAATTGAAATATATATATATATATATATATATATATATATATCGTGCGTGGGACAATGAATGTTACTGTAGACTACGGAAGAAATATTAGTTAGGACACGTCACGGACAGACGGCCGTATCCTGGTTAACAGCGGTACTTCCGCAGCTTATTTCCTGTATTATTTAATTTTTTTTTAATTTTGAAATTATAAAGAAAAACAAACGCTTAAGTTGAATTCATTTTGAATACTTGTTTTTTTGATACCCATATGGAATATTTCGACTGGAAGTAAATTTTTGAATTTATAGATATAAAACCTAAATTAGTAGTTTTAGAATTGTTTTTTTTATGTAATAAACAAAAATAATGTATTTTGGTTTAAACTTTAACATTCCATTTCAAATTTTTTTTTTGCAAAATATATTTAATACTGTAAATTTCTTTTTTTTATAGACCTACCCTTACATCTTTTGTTTGAATAAACATGAATTTTTATATTGAATTATGAAATTTTATAGCGTTTGAAGGAAAAATGCCTGAGTAAAACTACTATATGCGGTAAGTAAGGGAAAAGCAAAAGCAGTCAAGAGATCGTCATTGGGACATCCAATCCTGGAAGGATGTCACGGAGGAGTCACAAGACTCCTGAGGGGAGGGTAAATTCCTGGCAGAACAGCTGCCAGAGGGTTTTGCTTCGTCCGGTATGAGTATGTGTGTGCAGGGGGTGAAAAAAGTGAGTTTTGTTTCTGGCTCTTTTTTTATTTAGATGGAGGCATTTGTGCATGTTGAACCGCAAATGAAAGGCTGGAATGTATGTGCAGATACTGGGTAATCTGGACTGGCTGGAACTCTACCAAGACGGCGAGCTTCAGCCGGAGCAACCGCAATAATACCAGCGCGGCCAACAGTCTGGTAATCCATTCTGCCAGATGGTGGTTCTTTGTCGATGGCAGATAATCATCATTATAACACCATCTCATATGACATCCATGAAATTGATCTATATGTATATACACCTACAATATTATATAACACAACAATATACATGCCAAGCTTGGTTTAGTGCCAGAGCAATTTTAGCGGCAAAGAAGAAAGAGTTTACTGAATTAAACATGGCTATACAATCAAAGATTCCTGGGGAAGTGGTGTTGTACAAGTCTGTCGATACTGTTTCCAATGAAGGAGATGTTGTGAATTATCCAACAGAATTTTTGAATTCGTTGGACTTACCAGAATTGCCTCCGCATAATATCCGAAAGAAAGCCACTATTATTATGCTTCGTAAGATCAATCGACCCCGTTAGTATAATGGTACAAGACCTGCTATTAAAAGGTTGATGGCTCCTGTAATTGAAGCTACTATTTTAAATGGAAAATTAAAAGGCGAAGATATATTCATTCCATATATCCCAATGATTCCGTCTGATATACTATTTGAATTTAAACGACTTCAGTTTTCTGTTCGCATTACGTTTGCGATTACCATTACTAAGGCGATACTTTCCATCAGAAACGATTCTATTAAATATTTTCGTCAATATTTCCACAATAGCCGCCTTTCGGGCTAATAGCATTTTAGGTGTAATATTATCATAACCGGATGTTTTATTAACATTCATGTTATGTAAAACATACTTTAACTATAGATTATCAACAACATCTAAGTTGAATGTAGTTGAAGGAGGAGCTAGTGTACAAAAAAGTTGATACTGTCATTATGATCCTTTCGAATACTATTTCTTATATCTCGAACTGAAACATTGAAAAATTCAAGGTCCAGAGAGTACACACATTAAACATACGTTATATATATATATATATATATATATATATATATATACATATATATAGATATATATATATATATATATATATATATACATATATATATATATATATATATATATATATATATATACATATATATATATATATATATATATATATATATATACATATATATATATATATATATATATATATATGTATTTATATATAATATGTATATAATTCATTGGCAGCAACAAAGAAAAAATATACATATATTAAAAAAATTAAACTGCTATTCAGTTCTTTTCTATTTTAAGAAATTAAATCGTTCGAAGTTGACTTTTTTGAGAGCTTAGATCTTAACTTGGTCAAGACTATAGCAAGTGCAGTAAACGCACGTTCAACAGAAACTTGTGTAGCAGGTACAGCAAGTACCACTTCTGCAAGAATACTTAATTTTAAATTATGCTGTGACATCTGGCAAGTAGTTCTGTTTTTATATGATAATTTTGTTTTTCATTGAGATATGGAGCTTTTCTTATCCGATGCAGTAAAAGTTCTGACAAGTTGATCACATTGTTCACACAAGGTGTTGGTACTGGGTATGTTTAGATTTCTATCCAAATATGAACCGAATTTGCCCAAGTCTATAAAAACTTTCTTATCAATAACATATTCTTGACGATAAAACTTAGTGTTTATCTCAAATATCATTATATTATGATAGGATAATTTGTTCTGAAGTGAGTTAACAAAAAAGGTTTCGAGGAAATTAGAAAATATACAATCAATACAATAGCCACTTTCAGGTCTGGTTATCATATAATGACAAGAAACGAAAATTGAAATTCCTCCGTAGTTGTCACTCAGCGTTACCAATTTAGCGCATTTCGCGCTAGGTTTAAGGCAATTTAATAACCAAAAAGTCGCATTTTTTATCCTTAGTGGGTTTTTTGAAAAATGCGCTGACTTAGCACATTTATTTTTACAAATTTTTAAACCACTGGAGGATTCACAATGTAGTCATCAGTCCTAATATAATAGCACGAGATGTATGACTTGCGTGAACAACCCGTATTAGCTTGGTCTGCTGAATAAATTTGTATATACATATAAACTAAAACAGAGGCTTCCTTGATATGAGCTGATTACATTGTTTTTGCGGCGGCATACGGAAAAAAGTTCAGTGGCAGCCAACGACGTAAGTTAAACGAGAAAAAATTTTCTCTTGTATATATCTAGTTTTTGCGATTTAGTTTTCTCTTAATTTTTTTTTTATGTTATATAAATGTGATTTAATGTAAGGGTATGAATAATTTTTTTGCAAATTTTTAGTGGTGAATCATATATAAGAAATGGCGGCAAACATATACCATCGCAGGTTCACCTAAAGATTTTTAGCCTTTCGACTCAGATCTCTAGAGCTATTTTATAACAAAACAAAAACATACCTAAAAGAGTGCTATTATTTATGACTTTTTTGTATGCAGCACAACAGCAACTTGTTTAAACTGGTCTAAAATATTATGACAATATGACTAAATAGCAGATAGTGTGAATACCACATAAATTTTTAATTGGCAAATGGATTTCGTTTTCAGTTAGAAAAGCATTACTCACACTGAATTTAAAAGTTGCAGCATGAAAAGTTACTGAATGTAAAGACAGTCGTACTTCCTTTTGCAAATGTTAGAAAGGTTTTTATGTGATACTCTTGTTTAAAACTATGCGAATTTTTTTTAGAAATTTTGCCTTGAGCTTTTCCATTCATTTGTTGTAAAGGTTCAAGAGAAAAGGAAATTTTTTAAAGAAGTAGCTTTATTTTTTCTATGTATGTGTTTATGTAAAACTATGGTCATATTGGGCAGATATTTGGCTGCAAACATCAAATATTAGTTCGCTGTAATGTGCCCACAAAACAATTATTATCAGCAAACAAAAAATATTTGTTAGTATACAAACAAAATAGTTTTCCGGCAAACAAAACTTTGTCTAATGTGAACAAAGTGTGAACACATATTGACAAATATTTTCCTCTATTTTCGGCAACCAATTATTTGCTCTTACAAAGTTTTTGTAAGAGCAAGTAGTATAAAATAACAGCTGTTTTAACAATGCTGCCTATAAGTTGAAACAGTGAAAAAAATTTGTGATTATAAAAATGTTTCTTAATAATAAGTTTTTTGGATACATACAAATATATATTAAACTAAATACAATATGTCAAAAGACATATTATAAAAGCATATTGCTGCCAATATGTTTAAAAACACACATTGATTAAACTTTCTCATGTAAGAATTTGTTTCAAACTGAGGAAATAGAGTTTAATGTTAATAATTTATAAAAAACAAGTAAAACTGCTATATTCGGCTGTGCCGAATCTTATATACCCTTCACTAACGTACGTCTGCTTTCTAACTTATAAAATAGTTTCAGTTAGCAAAAAATAAAAACAACTTCAGTTGGGTTTTTTGGTTACTTAAAAAAAATATTCTAAATTTCCCACCCTTGGAAAAGAAATTTTAATTTTTAAAAATGTTTTTAGCATAATGTGTAAAGCGGTTTTATTTAAGCAAAAGTACAAATTTTTAACCATTTTGGTAACGTTCATGTTATACAAAATATTGCAGTATCCAACCCTGGAATCAACATTTTTATTTTTCTTAAATTTTTAATACCAATTTTGTTTTGCCGAAATAAAAAACAATTTTAACTTGGAAAAAAACGACTTTAATTGATTTTTGGTTATGTATTGTATAAAAAAATTTTAAATTTCGGAACCCTGGATGGGAACTTTAAATTTTTAAATTTATTTTTAATCAATGCAAATCTTAATGATACCAAAAATGGTTTTACTTAAGAAAAACTTAAAATTGTTAAACATATTAGTTACCAAATGTACCACAAAATACCGAATGTACCAACAAAAAAAAAAATAATAATAAAATTCCCCACCCCTGGAGACGAAAACTAAATTTTTTTAAATAATGTTTTACCAATGCAAGTCTTTATGATGTATAAGAAGAACTAAATATAAAATAACTATAAACTAAAAATAAGAAGAACTAAAATTTTTAACAATTTTTGTCACTTTCATGTACTACAAAACATTGCAGTATCCAACACTGGAAATGAAATTTTGATTTTTTTAAATTTTTGATACCAAATTTGTTTTGCCAGAATAAAAAATTATTTTAACCAAGAAGAAACGACGTTAATTGATTATTGGTTATGTTATTGTATTAAAAAATTCAAATTTCCTAACCCTGGATGGGAACTTTAAATTTAAAAATATATTTTCATCCATACAAATCTTCATGTTACCAAAAACGGTTTTATTTAAGAATAACTTAACATATTTATATATTTTAGTCATTATATGTACCACAAAATACCGAATGTGCCCAAAAAATATTTCAATTTCCGATCCTTGGAGGCGAAAATTAAAACTTTTTAAAATAATTTTTATCCATACAAGTCTTCATGATGTATAAAGTGGTTTTATTTAAGAAAAACTAAAAATTTGTAACCATTTCTGTCACTTTCTTGTAGTACAATATATATCAGTTTTCGAGCCCTGGAATCGAAATTTGTTTTTTTTTTTTTTATTTTGATACCAATTCTGTTTTACCAGGACAAAAAATTATTTTAATTAGGATAAAACGACGTTAGTTGATTTTTAGTTATTTTAATGTACAAAAAATATTAAAATTTCCTAACCCTGGATAAGAATTTTTTAATTTTTTTTCCATCTATGCAAATCTTCCTCATGTATAAAACGGTTTTGTTTAAGAAAAACTTTAAATTTTTAAACATTTTAATTATTATATGTACCACACAATACCGAATGTGTAAAAAAAATATTCAATTTCCGATCCCTGGAATCGAAAATTTAATTTTTTTAAATTATTTGCTACCAATGGAAGTCTTAATGATGTATAAAGCGGTTTTATTTAGGAAAAATTACAAATTTGTTACTACTTTCGTTACCTTCATGTACTACAAAATATTGCAGTACCGAACCCTGGAATCGAAATTTTAAATTTTTTTTTAATTTTTAATACCAATTTCGTTTTGCCGAAATAAAAAGCAATCTTAACCAGGAAAAATGACGTCAGTTGATTTTTGGTTAGCTTATTGCATAAAAAAAAATTGAATTTCCTAACCCTGGATGGGAACTTTAAATTTTAAATTTTTTTTTCATCGATGCAAATCTTCATTACACCAAAAACGGTTTTATTTAAGAAAAAACTTTAAATTTTTTAACATTTTAGTTATTATATGTACCACAAAACACTGAATGTACCAAAAAAAAAACTTTTAATTTCCCATCCCTGGAAAAAAATTTTTTTTTTTTTTTAGTTTTAAATGGACAATTGAGGAGTCCCAAGGCATGAAATAGGTTCGATTTTCAAATAAGCAAAAAAATAATCGGCTTTTGGTGTTAATTTTGCGTCGAGAAATAGGTGTAAGCTTCCCAGCTCTGGAACCGTCCTTCCGATTTCTCCAATACCACTCTAAGTTAGCTCACTTCCAATCGATCAGTCCAAGAATGAAGTCTCTAGCTCTTCTGGGGGCTTGGGAAAACCGATTTCACGTACAGACAGACGGACAGACGGACATCGCTCAATCGTCATCGCTATTCATAAGGATCCAGAATATATATACTTTATGGGGTCGCATATTGATATCGAAGAGATTACACACGGAATGACAAACCTAAATATACCCTTTCACATTTTTGTGAAGGGTATAATAAAGCTGTTGATAGAAAATTTTAAGACTGACAGCCTTAAAATGGGGAATTCGATAAGTTGACTTCTACCGAGATATCCTTTTTATGAGGTTTTACTTAAAATGGCTTTCCTAGATTAAAAAGAAACAATATTTTTGAAGATTTCCACCGAAACGCAGATTCTCTTCAATCTTAAAATCAGTTCACAAATTTATACTACTGAAACTATATATAATTCTATATTAAACAAGAAGTTTAAAGAACTTTTAGAAAATAATTGCCTTTGAATTGCAAATCTGTGAAGCTTTGATTACTCGCAAAAAACAATCGAATTGGTTTTGGTCACAGAAAAAAACCAGTTGTGCAAAAATGCATAAACATACAAATGTATTTAGCCAAAGGTTACGCATACTCTCCTGTGTCATATTTAAATTTTTAATTTATTTTTAAATATCTGCCGTGCACTAAAATTAATTTTTTACTGCAATATTGCTGATCAAAATTTATTTAGAAAAAAAGATGGTTTCTTAAGCTTTAATAATTTTTTAAATTGTGAGTCATATTAAAATTTTTCTAGTTTTTTTTACCTCTTTTTGATTAATAATGTGGTCTAATATTTATTAAGCTTAAGGTCTCTTTATTTTTATTATATTATAAAATTGTTTTTCAATATTTCGTCACTCCTTTGTGTGACTTCTTCAGGAAATTTATTTTTATACCCTTCACAAAAATGTGAAAGGGTATATTTAGGTTTGTCATTCCGTGTGTAATTTCTTCCATATCAATATGCGACCCCATAAAGTATATATATTCTGGATCCTTATGAATAGCGATGACGATTGAGCGATGTCCGTCATTCCGTCTGTCCGTCTGTCCGTCTGTCTGTACGTGAAATCGGTTTTCCCAAGCCCCCAGAAGAGCTAGAGACTTCATTCTTCGACTGATCGATTGGAAGTGAGCTAACTTAGAGTGGTATTGGAATTCAGAAAAATCGGAAGGACGGTTCCAGAGCTGGGAAGCTTACACCTATTTCTCGACGCAAAATTAACACCAAAAACCGATTATTTTCTTGCTCATTTGAAAATTGAACCTATTTCATGCCTTGGGACTCCTCAATTGTCCATTTAAAACTTTAAAAAAAAATATTTTTTCCAGGGATGGGAAATTAAAAATTTTTTTTTTGGTACATTCAGTGTTTTGTGGTACATATAATAACTAAAATGTTTAAAAATTTAAAGTTTTTCTTAAATAAAACCGTTTTTGGTGTAATGAAGATTTGCATCGATGAAAAAAAATTTAAAAATTTAAAGTTCCCATCCAGGGTTAGGAAATTAAATTTTTTTTTATACAATAAGCTAACCAAAAATCAACTGACGTAATTTTTCCTGGTTAAGATTGCTTTTTATTTCGGCAAAACGAAATTGGTATTAAAAATTAAAAAAAAATTAAAATTTCGATTCCAGGGTTCGGTACTGCAATATTTTGTAGTACATGAAGGTAACGAAAGTAGTAACAAATTTGTAATTTTTCTTAAATAAAACCGCTTTATACATCATTAAGACTTCCATTGGTAGCAAATAATTTAAAAAAATTAAATTTTCGATTCCAGGGATCGGAAATTGAATATTTTTTTTACACATTCGGTATTGTGTGGTACATATAATAATTAAAATGTTTAAAAATTTAAAGTTTTTCTTAAACAAAACCGTTTTATACATGAGGAAGATTTGCATAGATGGAAAAAAAATTTAAAAATTCTTATCCAGGGTTAGGAAATTTTAATATTTTTTGTACATTAAAATAACTAAAAATCAACTAACGTCGTTTTATCCTAATTAAAATTATTTTTTGTCCTGGTAAAACAGAATTGGTATCAAAATTTAAAAAAAAAAAAACAAATTTCGATTCCAGGGCTCGAAAATTGATATATATTGTACTACAAGAAAGTGACAGAAATGGTTACAAATTTGTAGTTTTTCTTAAATAAAACCACTTTATACATCATGAAGACTTGTATGCATAAAAATTATTTTAAAAAGTTTTAATTTTCGCTTCCAAGGATCGGAAATTGAAATATTTTTTGGGCACATTCGGTATTTTGTGGTACATATAATGACTAAAATATATAAATATGTTAAGTTATTCTTAAATAAAACCGTTTTTGGTAACATGAAGATTTGTATGGATGAAAATATATTTTTAAATTTAAAGTTCCCATCCAGGGTTAGGAAATTTGAATTTTTTAATACAATAACATAACCAGTAATCAATTAACGTCGTTTCTTCTTGGTTAAAATAATATTTTATTCTGGCAAAACAAATTTGGTATCAAAATTTTAAAAAAATCAAAATTTCATTTCCAGTGTTGGATACTGCAATGTTTTGTAGTACATGAAAGTGACAAAAATTGTTACAAATTTTAGTTCTTCTTATTTTTAGTTTATAGTTATTATACCCTTCACAAAAATGTGAAAGGGTATATTTAGGTTTGTCATTCCGTGTGTAATTTCTTCGATATCAATATGCGACCCCATAAAGTATATATATTCTGGATCCTTATGTTGTGCAAAAATGCATAAACATACAAATGTATTTAGCCAAAGGTTACGCATACTCTCCTGTGTCATATTTAAATTTTTAATTTATTTTTAAATATCTGCCGTGCACTAAAATTAATTTTTTACTGCAATATTGCTGATCAAAATTTATTTAGAAAAAAAGATGGTTTCTTAAGCTTTAATAATTTTTTAAATTGTGAGTCATATTACAATTTTTCTAGTTTTTTTTACCTCTTTTTGATTAATAATGTGGTCTAATATTTATTAAGCTTAAGGTCTCTTTATTTTTATTATATTATAAAATTGTTTTTCAATATTTCGTCACTCCTTTGTGTGACTTCTTCAGGAAATTTATTTTTATACCCTTCACAAAAATGTGAAAGGGTATATTTAGGTTTGTCATTCCGTGTGTAATTTCTTCCATATCAATATGCGACCCCATAAAGTATATATATTCTGGATCCTTATGAATAGCGATGACGATTGAGCGATGTCCGTCCGTCCGTCTGTCCGTCTGTCTGTACGTGAAATCGGTTTTCCCAAGCCCCCAGAAGAGCTAGAGACTTCATTCTTGGACTGATCGATTGGAAGTAAGCTAACTTAGAGTGGTATTGGAATTCAGAAAAATCGGAAGGACGGTTCCAGAGCTGGGAAGCTTACACCTATTTCTCGACGCAAAATTAACACCAAAAACCGATTATTTTCTTGCTCATTTTAAAATTGAACCTATTTCATGCCTTGGGACTCCTCAATTGTCCATTTAAAACTTAAAAAAAAAAATTTTTTTCCAGGGATGGGAAATTAAAAATTTTTTTTTTGGTACATTCAGTGTTTTGTGGTACATATAATAACTAAAATGTTTAAAAATTTAAAGTTTTTCTTAAATAAAACCGTTTTTGGTGTAATGAAGATTTGCATCGATGAAAAAAAATTTAAAAATTTAAAGTTCCCATCCAGGGTTAGGAAATTAAATTTTTTTTTATACAATAAGCTAACCAAAAATCAACTGACGTAATTTTTCCTGGTTAAGATTGCTTTTTATTTCGGCAAAACGAAATTGGTATTAAAAATTAAAAAAAAATTAAAATTTCGATTCCAGGGTTCGGTACTGCAATATTTTGTAGTACATGAAGGTAACGAAAGTAGTAACAAATTTGTAATTTTTCTTAAATAAAACCGCTTTATACATCATTAAGACTTCCATTGGTAGCAAATAATTTAAAAAAATTAAATTTTCGATTCCAGGGATCGGAAATTGAATATTTTTTTTGCACATTCGGTATTGTGTGGTACATATAATAATTAAAATGTTTAAAAATTTTAAGTTTTTCTTATATAAAACCGTTTTATACATCAGGAAGATTTGCATAGATGGAAAAAAAATTTAAAAATTCTTATCCAGGGTTAGGAAATTTTAATATTTTTTGTACATTAAAATAACTAAAAATCAACTAACGTCGTTTTATCCTAATTAAAATTAATTTTTGTCCTGGTAAAACAGAATTGGTATCAAAATTAAAAAAAAAAAACAAATTTCGATTCCAGGCCTCGAAAACTGATATATATTGTACTACAAGAAAGTGACAGAAATGGTTACAAATTTGTAGTTTTTCTTAAATAAAACCACTTTATACATCATGAAGACTTGTATGCATAAAAATTATTTTAAAAAGTTTTAATTTTCGCTTCCAAGGATCGGAAATTGAAATATTTTTTGGGCACATTCGGTATTTTGTGGTACATATAATGACTAAAATATATAAATATGTTAAGTTATTCTTAAATAAAACCGTTTTTGGTAACATGAAGATTTGTATGGATGAAAATATATTTTTAAATTTAAAGTTCCCATCCAGGGTTAGGAAATTTGAATTTTTTAATACAATAACATAACCAATAATCAATTAACGTCGTTTCTTCTTGGTTAAAATAATTTTTTATTCTGGAAAAACAAATTTGGTATCAAAAATTTAAAAAAAATCAAAATTTCATTTCCAGTGTTGGATACTGCAATGTTTTGTAGTACATGAAAGTGACAAAAATTGTTACAAATTTTAGTTCTTCTTATTTTTAGTTTATAGTTATTATACCCTTCACAAAAATGTGAAAGGGTATATTTAAGTTTGTCATTCCGTGTGTAATTTCTTCCATATCAATATGCGACCCCATAAAGTATATATATTCTGGATCCTTATGAATAGCGATGACGATTGAGCGATGTCCGTCTGTCCGTCTGTCCGTCTGTCTGTACGTGAAATCGGTTTTCCCAAGCCCCCAGAAGAGCTAGAGACTTCATTCTTGGACTGATCGATTGGAAGTGAGCTAACTTAGAGTGGTATTGGAATTCAGAAAAATCGGAAGGACGGTTCCAGAGCTGGGAAGCTTACACCTATTTCTCGACGCAAAATTAACACCAAAAACCGATTATTTTCTTGCTTATTTGAAAATTGAACCTATTTCATGCCTTGGGACTCCTCAATTGTCCATTTAAAACTTTAAAAAAAAAAATATTTTTTCCAGGGATGGGAAATTAAAAATTTTTTTTTGGTACATTCAGTGTTTTGTGGTACATATAATAACTAAAATGTTTAAAAATTTAAAGTTTTTCTTAAATAAAACCGTTTTTGGTGTAATGAAGATTTGCATCGATGACAAAAAATTTAAAGTTCCCATCCAGGGTTAGGAAATTAAATTTTTTTTTTTATACAATAAGCTAACCAAAAGTCAACTGACGTCATTTTTCCTGGTTAAGATTGCTTTTTATTTCGGCAAAACGAAATTGGTATTAAAAATTAAAAAAAAAATTAAAATTTCGATTCCAGGGTTCGGTACTGCAATATTTTGTAGTACATGAAGGTAACGAAAGTAGTAACAAATTTGTAATTTTTCTTAAATAAAACCGCTTTATACATCATTAAGACTTCCATTGGTAGCAAATAATTTAAAAAAATTAAATTTTCGATTCCAGGGATCGGAAATTGAATATTTTTCTTACACATTCGGTATTGTGTGGTACATATAATAATTAAAATGTTTAAAAATTTAAAGTTTTTCTTATATAAAACCGTTTTATACATCAGGAAGATTTGCATAGATGGAAAAAAAAATTTAAAAATTCTTATCCAGGGTTAGGAAATTTTAATATTATTTGTACATTAAAATAACTAAAAATCAACTAACGTCGTTTTATCCTAATTAAAATTATTTTTTGTCCTGGTAAAACAGAATTGGTATCAAAATTAAAAAAAAAAAACAAATTTCGATTCCAGGGCTCGAAAACTGATATATATTGTACTACAAGAAAGTGACAGAAACGGTTACAAATTTGTAGTTTTTCTTAAATAAAACCACTTTATACATCATGAAGACTTGTATGGATAAAAATTATTTTAAAAAGTTTTAATTTTCGCTTCCAAGGATCGGAAATTGAAATATTTTTTGGGCACATTCGGTATTTTGTGGTACATATAATGACTAAAATATATAAATATGTTAAGTTATTCTTAAATAAAACCGTTTTTGGTAACATGAAGATTTGTATGGATGAAAATATAGTTTTAAATTTAAAGTTCCCATCCAGGGTTAGGAAATTTGAATTTTTTAATACAATAACATAACCAATAATCAATTAACGTCGTTTCTTCTTGGTTAAAATAATTTTTTATTCTGGCAAAACAAATTTGGTATCAAAAATTTAAAAAAATCAAAATTTCATTTCCAGTGTTGGATACTGCAATGTTTTGTAGTACATGAAAGTGACAAAAATTGTTAAAAATTTTAGTTCTTCTTATTTTTAGTTTATAGTTATTATACCCTTCACAAAAATGTGAAAGGGTATATTTAGGTTTGTCATTCCGTGTGTAATTTCTTCGATATCAATATGCGACCCCATAAAGTATATATATTCTGGATCCTTATGAATAGCGATGACGATTGAGCGATGTCCGTCTGTCCGTCTGTCCGTCTGTCTGTACGTGGAATCGGTTTTCCCAAGCCCCCAGAAGAGCTAGAGACTTCATTCTTGGACTGATCGATTGGAAGTGAGCTAACTTAGAGTGGTATTGGAATTCAGAAAAATCGGAAGGACGGTTCCAGAGCTGGGAAGCTTACACCTATTTCTCGACGCAAAATTAACACCAAAAACCGATTATTTTCTTGCTTATTTGAAAATTGAACCTATTTCATGCCTTGGGACTCCTCA
The DNA here is from genome assembly GCA_963675445.1 of Linnaemya vulpina. NCBI lineage: Eukaryota > Metazoa > Arthropoda > Insecta > Diptera > Tachinidae > Linnaemya > Linnaemya vulpina. Next base: position 4,635,112 of record OY776281.1, on the reverse strand, counting down.
ATTGTCCATTTAAAACTTTAAAAAAAAAAAATATTTTTTCCAGGGATGGGAAATTAAAATTTTTTTTTTGGTACATTCAGTGTTTTGTGGTACATATAATAACTAAAATGTTTAAATATTTAAAGTTTTTCTTAAATAAAACCGTTTTTGGTGTAATGAAGATTTGCATCGATGAAAAAAAATTAAAAAATTTAAAGTTCCCATCCAGGGTTAGGAAATTAAATTTTTTTTTTATACAATAAGCTAACCAAAAATCAACTGACGTCATTTTTCCTGTTTAAGATTGCTTTTTATTTCGGCAAAACGAAATTGGTATTAAAAATTAAAAAAAAAATTAAAATTTCGATTCCAGGGTTCGGTACTGCAATATTTTGTAGTACATGAAGGTAACGAAAGTAGTAACAAATTTGTAATTTTTCTTAAATAAAACCGCTTTATACATCATTAAGACTTCCATTGGTAGCACATAATTTAAACAAATTAAATTTTCGATTCCAGGGATCGGAAATTGAATATTTTTCTTACACATTCGGTATTGTGTGGTACATATAATAGTTAAAATGTTTAAAAATTTAAAGTTTTTCTTAAATAAAACCGTTTTATACATCAGGAAGATTTGCATAGATGGAAAAAAAATTTAAAAATTCTTATCCAGGGTTAAGGAAATTTTAATATTTTTTGTACATTAAAATAACTAAAAATCAACTAACGTCGTTTTATCCTAATTAAAATTATTTTTTGTCCTGGTAAAACAGAATTGGTATCAAAATTTAAAAAAAAACAAATTTCGATTCCAGGGCTCGAAAACTGATATATATTGTACTACAAGAAAGTGACAGAAATGGTTACAAATTTGTAGTTTTTCTTAAATAAAACCACTTTATACATCATGAAGACTTGTATGGATAAAAATTATTTTAAAAAGTTTTAATTTTCGCCTCCAAGGATCGGAAATTTAAATATTTTTTGGGCACATTCGGTATTTTGTGGTACATATAATGACTAAAATATATAAATATGTTAAATAAAACCGTTTTTGGTAACATGAAGATTTGTATGGATGAAAATATATTTTTAAATTTAAAGTTCCCATCCAGGGTTAGGAAATTTGAATTTTTTAATACAATAACATAACCAATAATCAATTAACGTCGTTTCTTCTTGGTTAAAATAATTTTTTATTCTGGCAAAACAAATTTGGTATCAAAAATTTAAAAAAATCAAAATTTCATTTCCAGTGTTGGATACTGCAATGTTTTGTAGTACATGAAAGTGACAAAAATTGTTACAAATTTTAGTTCTTCTTATTTTTAGTTTATAGTTATTTTATATTTAGTTCTTCTTATACATCATAAAGACTTGCATTGGTAAAACATTATTTAAAAAAATTTAGTTTTCGTCTCCAGGGGTGGGGAATTTTATTATTATTTTTTATTTTTTTATTGGTACATTCGGTATTTTGTGGTACATATGGTAACTAATATGTTTAACAATCTTAAGTTTTTCTTAAGTAAAACCATTTTTGGTATCATTAAGATTTGCATTGATTAAAAATAAATTTAAAAATTTAAAGTTCCCATCCAGGGTTCCGAAATTTAAAATTTTTTTATACAATACATTACCAAAAATCAATTAAAGTCGTTTTTTTCCAAGTTAAAATTGTTTTTTATTTCGGCAAAACAAAATTGGTATTAAAAATTTAAGAAAAATAAAAATGTTGATTCCAGGGTTGGATACTGCAATATTTTGTATAACATGAACGTTACCAAAATGGTTAAAAATTTGTACTTTTGCTTAAATAGAACCGCTTTACACATTATGCTAAAAACATTTTTAAAAATTAAAATTTCTTTTCCAAGGGTGGGAAATTTAGAATATCTTTTAAGTAACCAAAAAACCCAACTGAAGTTGTTTTTATTTTTTGCTAACTGAAACTATTTTATAAGTTAGAAAGCAGACGTACGTTAGTGAAGGGTATATAAGATTCGGCACAGCGGAATATAGCACTTTTACTTGTTTTATATTTAGTTCTTCTTATACATCATAAAGACTTGCATTGGTAAAACATTATTTAAAAAAATTTAGTTTTCGTCTCCAGGGGTGGGGAATTTTATTATTATTATTTTTTTTTTTGCTGGTACATTCGGTATTTTTGGTACATATGGTAACTAATATGTTTAACAATTTTAAGTTTTTCTTAAGTAAAACCGTTTTTGGTATCATTAGCCGAATATAGCACTTTTACTTGTTTTTTTTTTAATTTGACGTGACCTTAAGCTTAATAAATATTAGACTACATTATTAGTCATATTAAAATTATTTTCATTTGAGCTATTTTTTATCTTCATCAAAATAAAAAAGAGTTGTCAACTCTTTTCCGATACCAAGTATTCCGCGGTTGAATGTGCTGCAAAGTGGTCGAATTTGCGAATACAATTTCGGGAATATGCTGGCAGAGCAAAATCAAAGTCTGGGCAGGGTACAACAAAAACTCCAATGTGGAAATACTCAACAGACACAACAAAGTGTTTCTAACTTCGTTTTAGAAGACGAAAATTATACCAATTCTAAGTATTTGTACATATTGTAGTTTATTTTAAATGTTTTATGTGAATAAAAAAAGGGATAAGTATTTCTGAGCACTTTTGCCGCATTAGTCCAGCGTTCGCACGCCGATTTTTTTCTGAGAATTAATAAAACACTTTCTTATTTCGCGTTAATATTCTAATTTTATTCAACTTATTTCTACGCTTATATACTAAACTTATCTCTATTCAGCATAATTCAATCAAAATCAATTCTTGTATTGATTTTGCATAACGGAATGGAATTTATCAAAAAAAAAAAATATCTGTATGTTGCAACTAAGTATTTTTACGACTTTGTGTACGTCAATGAACTTCATGGTGTTAGAAGAACTTTTTGAAACCAAATTGCAATTAAGCATTTTTGCTTTCACGGTCATGTTGTATTTAAAAATTGTGCTAAGTTCATTTACGTAGCTATGTTGTAATTTAATACGAACAAAATTATTATTAATTGTGTTAAAAGGGTGGTGCATAAATATGTGTATACTACATGCTTACCCTTTCAGATTTGGGACTTATTAAAAATAAACATATGGTTTTTTTTTAATTTAAATTTCAGAGAAAACTTCGTTAGTAATTTTATCTTTATATATTAATAAATTTCTGTGTGTTTAAATGTAAGTATATATATAAAGTAAGAAATTAAGTTCTTAATATTAATTTTGTTATTGTAATGTGGTTAGTGGAAATATTTTTTTAATAAATTCATATGTATTAATCTTTCTTTATTATTTTCAATTTCTATTAGTACATTTAGATCTTTTATATCTAAAATTTTATATGGACCTTTGTAAGGTGGTTCATTTTTTCTCCTATTTACTACTTTAACTAATACTTAATCTCCTATCTTAATGTCTATGCTATTCTGCTTATTAACTGATTATAATTTTGTTGTAACTTTTAAGATTATATCTCTTGCTCCTTTTAGTGAATAATTAAGTCTAGCTATCAATTCATTTGCATAATTATCAAGATTGTAAAGTTTTTCATGCTTTCTGAGTTCATCATTTGGTAGTCGAGGTAATTTTCCGAATACAAATTCAAATGGTGAATAGTCCGTGTTAGGTGTTGTGTTAAAAGCAAACGTAAAATATAGTATCCATTCGTGCCAATTTCCATCGTTCTATGGCACCTAAAGTCTCGTGGAGGTACGGGGTTGAGAAATGTTGGTTTATTTTTAATAAATCACAAATCTCTTTTATTAATTCATTTGTAAATTCTGTACCTTTATCAGTTTTTAAAATGTTCTACTAAGGTTTTGGCTACTGACTTTGCATCTTTGGTTTCTATAGGCTACGCTATTACAAATTTTGTTAATTCGCATTGCATTGTAAGTATATATCTAACTACTGTGTCTATTACTCCTGTGTCGAAACTCTGTGTAGGTGTATCCGTAATAGTAAAAGGTCCTTTTTTGTGTTTATATTATTTATTTTTCTGACATGAATCGCAAGTATTTATGTAATTTTTTACAAATCTGTTCATATTTTTCCATATGTATCTTTGTTTTAATTTGGAAATAGTTTTTCTAATTCCGAAATGTCCACTATATGGTTTATTATGGAATTCTTCAGTCAATCTATACTGTTTTATATTCTCATTTATTCTTTTTGGCATTTTATAAATTATTATTTCAATTTCGTTATTCTGCAGATTATTATATTCTTCTTTCAATTTTTCGGCCCTTATATACTTAAATATTTCATCATTTTCATATAGTACGTACTTTTTAATTTTTAAATTCTTTAATTTTAATAAAAGTTTCTCCATAAATGTTTCGGAAAACATAGGATTTTCGCTTTTGTTACATATTTTATTTGTAATATTACTATTCAATGCATTGATTTCTTTATCTTTTATATATTTTAATCTTTCTTGCTTCAGCTTTTTATCATATATAAATTTAATTCTTTGAAGCTTATTAATATTATTAGTTGACGTGCATTCCCACATTCGGAGGTGATCAGTCTCTTTTGGAGATATACCGTTCTTTTCTTCATTTTTCTTTATTATTTTGTTCTTATTTTGGTTAACCATTCCGCACGTTATTGCCAATGTTTTCTTTTCTTTTTCATCAATTTATATTGGAATCATGTCTTTTAATATTTGCGAATTTATTTCAATTCTTGATAATGCATCTGCGTTTGTATTATATTAACCTTTTTTGTATACAATATCAAAGTCATAGTCTGATAGTTCTAGTCTAATTCTAGTTAATTTCGAGGATGGGTTTTTATGTAAAAATAGAGCAATGAGTGGTCTGTGATCTGTAACAACCGCAAATTTTCTGCCGTATATGTAAGGCGGAAAAATTGTATGCCCCAATGTATTCTTAGTAATTCTTTTTATACCCTTCACAAAAATGTGAAAGGGTATATTTAGGTTTGTCATTCCGTGTGTAATTTCTTCGATATCAATATGCGACCCCATATATATTGTTACAAAGATTAGAAATAGATTTAAATAAAACGACAATGTGGCTATATGTACTTGGCAGCACTGGCAATATTATCTATAGTTGTCAAAATGTTACAAACACTATATAGATAATATTCAAATTAACGGAAATGGAATACTCCAGAATATACAAGATCATTCAAGGCTGTGCCAATAAGAGTAAACCACAACAACAAGAAACATAGCAACATCAATGCTAAGAGATGTTGTTCTTAATGATCTTGTATGTAAGTATTCGCTGCTAATAAAACTAAATAGATTCACAACTATACACAGCCATATACACGTAGAAGAAACAAAACCACACACTCATTCATACAACCACTCATAGTTACCATAGGCTAAACACACAGATCACTCATACATTCAAACACACATAGTTACCATAAGCAAACCAAACAAGTCAGCATTGTCATACAAACACACACATGCCAAGTAAAATACAACCACCATACCCAGAACTTTCGCGAGGTTACCAGACGACGTCATTTTTGCTATATAAAGGCGCTGCCAGAACTCAGCAATAATCAGTATGATATCAGACATAGACGTGTTAACATCGCTGAGGGTTGAGTAGTACAAATACTCGTGTTAAGTAATAAATAAAGTGTTGCCGCATTAAATTTCTTAAATTAATTTGTCCGTGTTTTAATTTGATGCAATAAAACGAATCCTTGAAGGATAAGTAATAAAACCGTTTTTACGAAAAGGTCTAAAAACGTAACAATTGGTGTCAGAAGTGGGATTGCAAAAATAATTAAAAGGACATTGCAATTTAAGAAAGGAAAATAAAAGGACATTATAAAATTAAAATAAATAATCATGAAATTTGATGAGTTAAAAGTTGAACAGCTGAAAAAGGAGCTCAGCAAGCTTGAATTGCCAACTGCAGGTAACAAGGCTGAATTGCAGAAGAGGCTGATAGATGAGTTTAAGAATCGCGGCATGGACATCGGGACATACGAGTTTGAGGACAAAGACGATGTGCAGGTATGCCCTCCTGCCCCGACCAGCAGCATGGACATAAATTCAATGTTCGCTGCTATGATGATCCAAATAAAACAGAACTCTCAACAGATGCAGGAGAAGCTTGTAGCCGAAATAAGTGAGATAAAACAAAACTCTCAGCAGATGCAGGAGGCATCAAGGATCAACAGTGACAAGCTTGTAGCCGAAATAGCTGAAATAAAACAGAACTCTCAGCAGATGCAGGAAAAGCTTGTAGCCGAAACTCAGCAGATGCAGGAAAAGCTTGTAGCCGAAAATCAGCAGATGCAGGAAAAGCTTGTAGCTGAAACTCAGCAGATGCAGGCAAATCTTGTAGCCGAAATACAGGAGTCAAATAAAGCCATGAACGAGACCCTGGTAGAGGTTTCTGAAGCCAATAACAGGAGGGTGGATTCTATTGAGAATAAATTCTCAGAGCTGGAACAGCATGCAAAGGAGGTCGAAGAGAAATTGCATACTCTAGAGGACAAAGTGAATAACCTGGAGCTTAGCGGCGGGCCAGTACGAGCAGTTGCGGAGGTTTCTGCGCGGATAAAAGCGCCATGCTTCGACGGCAGCGTACCATTAGGCATTTTCAAATTCCAGTTTGAGACGGTGGCTAGCAAAAATGGATGGGATGCTGAAGAAAAGGCCATAGAGTTGATCTTGTCCTTAAAGGGTACGGCCGCAGAGGTACTTGAGACGGTGCCAGTAAGCTGCAGAAACAACTATAATGAAATAATGGCAGCATTGCAGCGCAAGTATGGTGGTGAGCACAAACGCGATTTATACAGAATGGAATTGCGATGTAGAGTTCAGAAGCCTAACGAATCTCTACAAGATTTCGCAATGGAAATTGAGCGTTTAGTGCAGCTCACATATCCAGGCGAGAGTCACCCGTTCCTGGACCATTTTAAAACTGAGGCTTTCGTTAACGGCATTCGCGACTCTGATGTTAAACTGGCGGTGTGCGCTACGCAGAAATCCACTTTCGCTGAAACTGTGTCATTTGCGCTGGCTCAAGAGACTGCCAGAATGGTTTGCAAGCCACAGATATGTAAAGAGCGGAATGTGGATGTTTGGTCTGAGGAGGATAACAACCTAGTGGCTAGCGTTAAGGAGGCAATGCGACAACTGCTGGCAGAGAAGGCTATCAAAGAAAAGCCTAAGTGCTTTAACTGCGGAAAGATCGGTCATTTTCAGCGCACCTGCAAAGCATCAAGGAAGACAAGTAGAGTGCGGAATGTGGAGGTTTTTTCTGAGGAAGATAACAACCTAATTGCCAGCTTAAAGGAGGCAATGCGACAACTGCTGGCAGAAAGCAATATTAAAGAAAAGCCTAAGTGCTTCAACTGCGGAAGGATCGGTCATTTTCAGCGCAGCTGCAAAGCATCAAGGAAGAGAGGTAGATCCGTTTTGCCACCAAGAAAGAGCATTGAGCATAGAAGAGGCACAAAGCATAACAATGCGGATGCTCTTTCAAGAAGACCCTGCTGTTCAGAGCGTAAACATTGTGATACAACCGAGCAAAAGGAAGGCGTTGTTGATGTTCGGCTAATTCACATCGGCCCTGATGAAGACTGGTCAGCGGCACAGAGGGACGACAGCATGCTAAGGAAAATTATAGCGGCCAAAGAAGAGGACAGACGACCATCCCGGAATGAAATTTCGGCTGAAAGCCCACTCGCCAAATCTTATTGGGCTCAGTGGAACAGCCTTAAGGTAATAAAAGGGTGTTTATACCGCGTATGGGAAAGTGTAGATGGCAAAACAACTTCAAATTTAATAGTTGTGCCATACTCCAAGATAAGTAAAGTTTTACAGGAGTTTCATAATGGACCTAGTGGCGGTCATCTTGGAGTAACAAAAACACTTGAGAAACTGAAGCAGCGTTTTTATTGGGTTGGATGTCAACAAGCCGTAGCCGACTGGATAGCAAACTGTCCACAGTGCAAAACAGCCAAAGGCCCAGTAAGAGGAAGCCGGGGAGAGCTTCAACAGTACAACTCAGGAGCTATTACATCCCAAGAGAAAGACGACTTAAACGAACGGCATGAGTTTGCGCGTAATCGAATCCAGATGGGCAGTGACAAGATGAAGGCTAGGTATGACCGCGCAGCAAACTCGGAGGGATTTATGGAAGGACAATTGGTTTTACTGTATAACCCACAACGGAAGAAAGGATTGTCCCCAAAATTACAGACTCACTGGGATGGCCCGTATAAAGTGATTAAGAGAGTGAATGACGTTGTATACCGGATACAGAAGCACAATAGTCCAAGGTCGAAAATGAAGATAGTACATCTCGAACGATTGGCGCACTATGGAAGAGGTGATTGTATGCCTATTCGGGACGAACAGGCTTAAGTGGGCGGCAGTGTTACAAAGATTAGAAATAGATTTAAATAAAACGACAATGTGGCTATATGTACTTGGCAGCACTGGCAATATTATCTATAGTTGTCAAAATGTTACAAACACTATATAGATAATATTCAAATTAACGGAAATGGAATACTCCAGAATATACAAGATCATTCAAGGCTGTGCCAATAAGAGTAAACCACAACAACAAGAAACATAGCAACATCAATGCTAAGAGATGTTGTTCTTAATGATCTTGTATGTAAGTATTCGCTGCTAATAAAACTAAATAGATTCACAACTATACACAGCCATATACACGTAGAAGAAACAAAACCACACACTCATTCATACAACCACTCATAGTTACCATAGGCAAAACACACAGAACACTCATACATTCAAACACACATAGTTACCTTAAGCAAACCAAACAAGTCAGCATTGTCATACAAACACACACATGCCAAGTAAAATACAACCACCATACCCAGAACTTTCGCGAGGTTACCAGACGACGTCATTTTTGCTATATAAAGGCGCTGCCAGAACTCAGCAATAATCAGTATGATATCAGACATAGACGTGTTAACATCGCTGAGGGTTGAGTAGTACAAATACTCGTGTTAAGTAATAAATAAAGTGTTGCCGCATTAAATTTCTTAAATTAATTTGTCCGTGTTTTAATTTGATGCAATAAAACGAATCCTTGAAGGATAAGTAATAAAACCGTTTTTACGAAAAGGTCTAAAAACGTAACAATATATTCTGGATCCTTATGAATAGCGATGACGATTGAGCGATGTCCGTCTGTCCGTCTGTCTGTACGTGAAATCGGTTTTCCCAAGCCCCCAGAAGAGCTAGAGACTTCATTCTTGGTCTGATCGATTGGAAGTGAGCTAACTTAGAGTGGTATTGGAATTCAGAAAAATCGGAAGGACGGTTCCAGAGCTGGGAAGCTTACACCTATTTCTCGACGCAAAATTAACACCAAAAACCGATTATTTTCTTGCTTATTTGAAAATTGAACCTATTTCAAGCCTTGGGACTCCTCAATTGTCCATTTAAAACTAAAGAAAAAAAATTTTTTTTCCAGGGATGGGAAATTAAATTTTTTTTTTGGCACATTCAGTGTTTTGTGGTACATATAATAACTAAAATGTTTAAAAATTTAAAGTGTTTCTTAAATAAAACCGTTTTTGGTGTAATGAAGATTTGCATTGATGAAAAAAAATTTAAAAATTTAAAGTTCCCATCCAGGGTTAGGAAATTCAATTTTTTTTTTATACAATAAGCTAACCAAAAATCAACTGACGTCATTTTTCCTGGTTAAGATTACTTTTTATTTCGGCAAAACGAAATTGGTATTAAAAATTAAAAAAAAAATTAAAATTTCGATTCCAGGGTTCGGTACTGCAATATTTTGTAGTACATGAAGGTAACGAAAGTAGTAACAAATTTGTAATTTTTCTTAAATAAAACCGCTTTATACATCATTAAGACTTCCATTGGTAGCAAATAATTTAAAAAAATTAAATTTTCGATTCCAGGGATCGGAAATTGAATATTTTTTTTACACATTCGGTATTGTGTGGTACATATAATAATTAAAATGTTTAAAAATTTAAAGTTTTTCTTAAATAAAACCGTTTTATACATCAGGAAGATTTGCATAGATGGAAAACAAATTTAAAATTTCTTATCCAGGGTTAGGAAATTATAATATTTTTTGTACATTAAAATAACTAAAAATCAACTAACGTCGTTTTATCCTAATTAAAATTATTTTTTGTCCTGGTAAAACAGAATTGGTATCAAAATTAAAAAAAAAAAAACAAATTTCGATTCCAGGGCTCGAAAACTGATATATATTGTACTACAAGAAAGTGACAGAAATGGTTACAAATTTGTAGTTTTTCTTAAATAAAACCACTTTATACATCATGAAGACTTGTATGGATAAAAATTATTTTAAAAAGTTTTAATTTTCGCCTCCAAGGATCGGAAATTGAAATATTTTTTGGGCACATTCGGTATTTTGTGGTACATATAATGACTAAAATATATAAATATGTTAAGTTATTCTTAAATAAAACCGTTTTTGGTAACATGAAGATTTGTATGGATGAAAATATATTTTTAAATTTAAAGTTCCCATCCAGGGTTAGGAAATTTGAATTTTTTAATACAATAACATAACCAATAATCAATTAACGTCGTTTCTTCTTGGTTAAAATAATTTTTTATTCTGGCAAAACAAATTTGGTATCAAAAATTTAAAAAAATCAAAATTTCATTTCCAGTGTTGGATACTGCAATGTTTTGTAGTACATGAAAGTGACAAAAATTGTTACAAATTTTAGTTCTTCTCATATAAAACCGCTTTATACATGATAAAGACTTGCATTGGTAAAACATTATTTAAAAAAATTTAGTTTTCGTCTCCAGGGGTGGGGAATTTTATTATTATTTATTTATTTTTTTTGTTGGTACATTCGGTATTTTGTGGTACATATGGTAACTAATATGTTTAACAATTTTAAGTTTTTCTTAAGTAAAACCATTTTTGGTATCATTAAGATTTGCATTGATTAAAAATAAATTTAAAAATTTAAAGTTCCCATCCAGGGTTCCGAAATTTAAAATTTTTTTATACAATACATAACCAAAAATCAATTAAAGTCGTTTTTTTCCAAGTTAAAATTGTTTTTTATTTCGGCAAAACAAAATTGGTATTAAAAATTTAAGAAAAATAAAAATGTTGATTCCAGGGTTGGATACTGCAATATTTTGTATAACATGAACGTTACCAAAATGGTTAAAAATTTGTACTTTTGCTTAAATAAAACCGCTTTACACATTATGCTAAAAACATTTTTAAAAATTAAAATTTCTTTTCCAAGGGTGGGAAATTTAGAATATTTTTTTTTAAGTAACCAAAAAACCCAACTGAAGTTGTTTTTATTTTTTGCTAACTGAAACTATTTTATAAGTTAGAAAGCAGACGTACGTTAGTGAAGGGTATATAAGATTCGGCACAGCCGAATATAGCACTTTTACTTGTTCTATTACTGATTTATTTCTTTCATGTTTGTTAAGGGATTTACTAGCATAAGATATAGGCAAATCACTTCCAATATTGCCTTGTGAAAGTATTGCACCCAACGCAACATTTGATGCGTCTGTAGTTAGTATGAACAGTTCATTGAATTCTGAATATTGTAGTGTAGGTGGGTATTTTAGTCTGTCTCTTAATGTATCGAATGCTTTTTGGCAATCTTCTGTCCAGTTAAAAGTTACTTTTTTTTAGTAAATTATTTAAACAGTTTGCCGTTTTGTCAAAGTCTGGTATAAACCCTCTATAGTAATTGCAAAAAGCAATAAATCTTCTAACGTCATCTATGTTTATGGGCACAGGATATTTTTCGATTACTTCATATTTTATTGGATCGGTTTTGATACCGTCTTTTGTAATTAAATGTCCTAAGTATAAAACTTCCGGTTTCAGGAAACAACACTTTTCAGCATTGAGTTTCAAATTGAAATGTTTAAGTTTTTCGAATACCATAATGAGATTCTCATTGTGGTGTTTTATACTGCAACAATTATGTCGTCAACATATAAAAATGCTTCTGTTTCTAACCCTGATAATGCTGTAGTTAACATTCTCTGGAAGCAGTTTGATGATATTTTTAATCCGAAGGGTAACCTATTAAATTGGTAATGTCTACTATTGGTGGAAAATGCTGTAAGAGGTCGTGACGCAGGGTCTAGTTTGATTTGATGGAAAGAACTTATCATGTCTAGGGTTGAAAAATATTTAGCCCTACTTAATTTGTCTAATATATCATCTAGTCTTGTTAAAGGAAATTTGTCATATACTATTTTCTTATTTAAGCGTCTGTAATCTACGACCAAACGCCATTTCTTTACATCGACTTGTCCTTTTTTTGGTACCAAAAGTAATGGTGAGTTATATGTGCTAGTAGATGGTTCAATAATGTCTTCCTTCAGCAGACCTTGTACTTGTTTGTCTATTTCACTTACTTGTGTTTGTGGTAGACGGTAGTTTTTTATATATACTGGTGTATTATCTGTAAGTTCAATGTTCTGTTTGTAGAAATTATTGGTTGTTAATTTTTCATCTTCAAGGTGAAATATTTCTTGATATTGTCTTAAGATTTTGTATAGTATATGTTTATTTTCTTGATCAAAGTCTTGAAAGTTCACTGCTTTAAGGAGTTTTTGGAATATTTCTTCCGAATAGTTCTGATCTGTGGCTTTAAAAATGTGGAAATGTCTAAGTGGTTTTGTAGAAATATTTACACTTTAACTTTTTGCAGGTAATTCTGTAGTGTTTAAGATTTTGACGTATCTATTGCCTTCTTTTGGTACAATTGTATTTGCTACGAAAATGCCCTTTTCTATTTCTTTATTACATACTATGCTGTCCTCATTAATGTTAACATTTATTCTTACTATTTTTTCTGATCTTGGGGGTATAATAATAGTTTTTAAATGTTCAGTATTAATTTCAAGTGGAATCGTTATTTTTTCTCCATTGATAAACGCATTTATTTTGTATGTATCATAATCTATTTTACAACTGTATTTGTAGAAGAAATCTATTCCTAAAATTCCATCGGTTCTAATTGGAAAGTCACTATTAACTATATAAAATTTATGTTATACTTCATGTTCATTTAGTTTGAAATATAAGTGTTTTGATCCGAGAGTATATATCGAATCTTGTGTTATACCATTCAGTTTACAAATGTCTTCATTAAATATGTTATAGCCATGCAGAATATCTTCTTTACATAGAGATATATCTGAAACAGTATCTATTAAGAAAGTTAAATTGTAGTTTATGTTTTTAACTGATAAGTAAATAAGGTTTGATGTGTTGGCTTTTATGGTAAATATTCTTAGTTTTCCCTTCTTGGAGTGTCGTTCCAAAACTCCAGTGATGGTCGTTTCCCTGTTGTATTGTGTTAACATTAGTTTGTCTGAATCTTTGGTTATTATTATATCTGGGATTCTTGTTGTGGAGATTGTGGTCTCTATATCTGGAATCGTTATGGTCGTTTTGATAATTTCTCCTATTGCTATTTCGGTTATTAATTTTGACATTGTTATAAGTTTTTCTTTGGTTTCGCTTAAAATTGTTGTGTTGTTGAGTGGTATTATTATAATTCATTCTGTTTCTGTTTGGGATATGTCTGAAGTTTGCATTATTTCTATTAAAGTTCCTAAATCTTGAATTATTTACATTTGTACTATTATAATAGCCTCTTGTATTATTATTTATTCGCAAAGTTTTAAATGTATCTGATAGTTCTAATGACCTTTATTGTGCACTTGCAGAATCATAAGCTTATGATAAGGTTTTGGGCTGTGCAGCTATTACAGCGGTTCTTATTTCCCTGTATAAACCTTCTTGACAGATTTCCAATGCCAATTTTTCATTCCTATCCCTAATCGTAGAGCGAGCTACTTCATTTGGACTTTCTCCTAGTTCAGATATTTGTATTAATGTAAATTCTGCAAGTAGTGTGTTAATTTAGTACGATGCCCTTTTGTCTGATATTTTTAATGCGAAATGTACGCTGCTAGCTGCTGTAGTTGTTTTAAAATTATTTGTTAGGTATGTCCTTAGTTGTTCAAAAGTTTCAGGTATAGTCTCTATCATTAAAATGTCTCTGAATTTATCTATCAATTTTATTCCTACTATATATTTTATTAGATATTTCTTTCGTTCTTCATTAAGTTCAGAGTGGACCATTTCTATCATTGACAAAAATAAATATTAAGATATTTTGGGTTTCCTTCAAAGACTGGAACTATATCAGAAAAAGGCTTCTGATCGAAATTTTACATGATTACAGGATTTTCAATTTCTGATGAAGGTTCTAATTTTTCTCCTTTATGTTCCATTAATACTTGAATTGCTGTTAATTTTATTTTTTTTTAATTCCCTAATTTTCTTTTCTCTTAAAGTATTAGGTAGATATCCTGCTAATTTTCCAAATTTCTTA